>JAHZNG010004861.1:0-13536 GCA_027744375.1 Orchesellides sinensis
AAATTAAAATTTTCCAACTTGTTTGAATCGTAAATTTGATACACACATTGTGTGCCTGGAAATGTGATAAAGTGTTAACAATGAACTTGAGTTTAGGTTGTCAACAGTGGCATTTTTATTGTACCGTAACATGAGGAAAGTACAAAAAAAGTAGAACGTAAGGAAGCTACTATTGTGTGATCTCACAGGAAACCTTGTAAATGAAGACATTTTTAGAGTCCATTACCACCGTAGCTGCATTGCAGTAAAAAAATTCGTTCAAATTTGTTTACTGTCTGGTTCTGCAAATTTTTCCAGTACCTGAATAGAATAGAACGTTCTAAATAAACATTTTTCATAAGTCAAGGAGCCTACGTTTCAGTTTAAAAATAAAAAACCCATCAAAATGAAATCTTCACGACAACTTTATATCTACTACTTTTCTGCATTCCTTGCTGTTCTCACTTCCATCGTGATATATGGCTACCTCAAAAATTACTTCACACACCTTGTTTACATCAGCACGGTCTATGGGGAATTGCAAGGGTTTGCTTCAACTTCACGGGATGGAAGGATATTTTATAACTTTAACTCGATTCCGTATGCCAAACCTCCAGTTGGAAGGATGAGGTTCAAAGTAAGGTTTATTCCGTTTTCTTGTCTAATCAAATACTCTCCAGACCCTCCAAGTTTTTGCACACGCTTATCCCTCAATGCAAATGAATATAAAAACCTTTAGGCTTCACTCACACCGTTGCAAAAGAGGAAAGAAGGAGTCTTAATATAATTTGTTACATATTAGGGCATCGCAACTGGATAAATAGGATTTTAATTAATTTTGCCAATAATAGTATATGCATGTACTGCATAGTTAGCATATGTTTTTTTACCTTATTAGCATCTTTCTCTTTTGTCATTAATTATTAATGCAACGCTGATCCTATGATCATAAAATTCGTTAGAGAGAACGGTGGTGTGTAAATAATTTATATATTATACTCATCCTACTACACAGCCTCCTGCTCCAGTTGAGCCATGGGAGGGAGTACGAGATGCAACGCGAATGGCACCTAACTGCCTTCAATATGACTTACCATTAAAGATGTTTCGAGGACAGGAGGATTGTCTCTATCTCAATATTTTAACTCCACAGGCAAGCAATTTTATACCATATAGTAATATTTCCTCATCTTGCGGATATACAGTATCCCCAAAACTCCTATACGGATGCTACTTTTGCAACAAAGTATAACAATTTTCTACGAATTTCATTTTCTCAGAATCCAGAGAAACCAAGCACAAAGCTTCGACCAGTTATGGTGTTCATCCATGGGGGTAATAAAAGTATTTGGGTTTACAACCCGGAAATATTTAGATCTTTTTTAATTCTCATAATTTCTTTTGTTTAAATTTAACTTGGTCTAGGGGTTTTTATGTTTGGTGGCAGTGGCGAGCTATATGGCGGCCGCTACATTATGGATGAAGATGTGATTCTTGTCACAATCAACTACAGATTAGGAGTTCTGGGTAGGATTTTTATGTTCTTAATGCATATGTAATTTTGCACAGATTTATACAAGCACTTTATTATATTACCTTTATCATTTTTTGTCCTGGGTAAATGGACATGCAAGCGAAAATATTTCTGTCTCCGTTTTAAACTTATGTGCTGATAACACCCTGACATACATTTATAATCTGGAGGCACTAAAATTTGTGAAAAAAATAATCAGAGACTTTGGCGGTGATCCGAATCGTGTAACATTATGGGGCGAGAGTGCAGGAGGTGTATCAGTTCACTTGCACATGCTTTCTTCTCAGTCTAAAGGTAACAAGTTTCTTAAATAATGCACCTCGTTTGCCTTAATAATGCTGCGGTTTGCAACTCATTTTTTGTCTGCGGTGCAAAACGATGCACTATTCGCCATGCATGTCGTGATACTTTACTTCACACTACACTGATTAGACAGTTCTTTTATAATATATAGACAGCTGAATTACTTTTCCTTTAAAAAAATATTAGGTTTCTTTCACCGAGCCATTTCTCACAGCGGCTCTGGACTATGTACATGGGCGTGGACAAGGAATCCACGTGAGCAAGCGATACGTCTGGGAAATCAGTTAGGTTGTGCAACCGCAAACTCTGAGGAGCTCGTTGATTGTCTTACAAAACTTGACTCTTGGGAGTTAATAAGACCACATGAAAAACTAGCGGTGAGTAAAGGATCGTAAACGTATGTAATAATATGTAATATGTAATAGTATGTATCGTATCGGCTGTATATATGGTTTGTCGTTACGTTACACTAAAGAACAAAGTAGCGCATTACCATTTATGCTTCCTTCCGGTCTTCCGGAAATTGAAAAATAACAAGCTACTACTTTTTCTTTGAGTTTTGAAACAATCTTTGACAAGATGGGCAAATAGAATTCAATTGTTTTGGATTTGCATAATTTGAAGGAAATTTTTTGTATGATATAAATTGCCGTCGTATCGCTTCCTATCTCGTTGAACTTGTAATTTCGTTTTAATTATCTATCTATCTAGGTCTTGATTATATTACCTTAGCTGGAATTGGCTGTGTTAGGCTTAATCAATGTAATTCACATGCATAGGTATGTGTATATCCTGTTGCATGCACAAAGTTCATAAATGGAATTAATCGAGATTAATTAATTTTACAAAGGATGTTTTCATCGACCAGCGGGACATATTCGGACCGTCTGTAGAAAACGTAACCACTACATATCTCAAATCAACAGCATTTCTCACAGACTACCCGTATAAGCTGGCTGCTGAAGGTGGAACACATGCTGTGCCCTGGATTGCTGGAGTGAATTCCCACGAAGGATGCTTTAGATCAGCATGTAAGTTTGCTTCTGAAAAATATATTATCGAATGAATTATCAAGCATGCTTTGGATGCAAAAGACCAAAGTAATGAACATTGTATATTATACAAATCATCCACGTAATGAGCGTATCAATTCCATTGCATTGTCTTCAAATCTTTTAAATTGGGGTAACCCACATAACATGACAGTCCACTATTTCTTCATTACTTATTTAAGTGTACAATGGAAGAATAGAAGAAAATTTCATGCGATATTTATGCATTGTGATGTTACCTCCAGTTAAAAAAAGCTCGGGAAAATATGGACGGAGATTATGCAGTTGTAACTATAATGCTTGTCCCTGACACGGACATTTTTCTCAAAATTCCTGCAAGCAGCGTTTTAAAGCTGTTACTCAATTACATGTGCTTCTGTATAACTAATTGTAATGGTATGGGAAATTTTACTAATTTTTTGTCTTTCAAAATGAGCAGGGCTCACAGGACAAAATGAACTGTCGGAAAGACTGAGCAAAGACTGGGATACTGTCGCTTCAGATGTATTCGTGCTACTTAAAAATGACTCAGAAACTCTGGATAGAGTACGAACGTATTATTTCGGTGACAGAAGAAAGGAAATTACTATTTCTGATTACCAAGCCTTGACAGATTTGGTTGGAGATAGACTTTTTACCATTCCTGTGAGAGATGCAGCACTTCTTCATGCTAAATTTAACAGGGCACCAACCTATCTCTACTATTTTAACGAAAAAACGGATATTTCTGTGGGAGAAGTCCTTTCAACCCTCTCAAATGACAATTTGATGCCAAGAGTTATCCAACTGATATTTGATTTCGTGAAAACTCGGGTTTACCAACAGTTCAACCTGAACGTGCCTGATTTTGGTAAGATTTTATAGCGGAGCATAAGTTATGTACTCTTAAAAAGATTAACAAACCCATTCTCTCAGGAACTTGCCTACAAACTTCAAATCCAGAAACCCCATAAAATTGACATACATATACGAATAGTGTATATACAGATATAAATCGCTTGCAGCACCAAAATATATATGCCAATCAGTATCTGAAATTTAATTTAGAATTGTCATGCTTTCTATACAGCTAATGTCTTCGGAGAGCAGTGATATGATCTAGTCAAGTTTTAGGACGTATTTACAGAATTAAATCGCTGCTTTGACATTTATATTGTTAAATTCTACTCAGAAATTCTTAAATAATATGTTTATGTGTTAATTTTGTCTTCAATTTTATTTACTGCTTACAGGAGCATGTCATGCTGACGAGCTCTTTCAGTTCGTGTCCTTTGTTCCCACGTCCATCCTCGACATTAAGTCTGGCCATCGACACTACGAGTTTTCTAAAAATCTTGTAGGAACATGGGCAAGATTTGCAAGCAGTGGGTATGCCAATCGATATTTAAATGCGGTAAATTTTATAGTTTATACTGTGACTGTAAAGTATTGAACCATCTTGCATTGCTTTTTATAGTAATCCTGGAGAATTTGCTGGAGTATCGTGGGATAAGGTAGATGTATTTTCGGCTCATGGGGACAGTAGTCATAATCGAACATTTCTTGTTCCAAAGTATTTGTATTTAAATGCTAAACATCCGGCTATGATCGAGGAGCCTTTCCATTCCAGACTTTCATTTTGGCATAAGCTCAACTTACCCCGGAATTTGGGTCCAGATGAAGAGGATATATACAGCCAGGATGTGTTGAAGTCGAAACGAGCAGAAGTGTCAAAATAACAGAGAAACTTGGATTTATTCCTTACAGCAAAAACTAAAGTGATTAAATATTGAATCTCATTTTGTCATTTAATATTGATATGCCAAAGTCGCGTTTCCGCGAAACTGTTTCTTGTGAATTTTAAGAAGTTCGAGCTTCTTGTTTGGAATCTTTTTGTTAACTATTTTCGGTATTCTAATTACTTTGTCAGCCAGTTTTTTATTTGATATGAATAAAATTTCCACAGGAGTAAACTTTAATTGAATTGGTGTTATGTAAGATTTATTCACCTTTGCTCTCGTCATAAATTTTAGCGGAAACTAACCTGGGAAGCTACATAACAAAGTCGACGAGACTTATTAGTTGTAATTAAATTAGCAAATGCATAAAAATTGAAGTAAATTATTTTTTACTGTCTTCATTTTTCTGCTAGTGTGTTATGTGAAAACATCTCCGAAAAATCTTTTTTTTTCAGAAAGAAAAGAAACTAGTCACTAAGAACGCTATTAGCAAGTTTTGATATACGATTGTGTTAAGCTTTTACTGTTTTACTTCCCATACATATGATATATGCATGTATAGAAGTGTTGGATCCAATTCAATTTAAAAGCATCTTAAAATTGTAAGGAACCATCTAACAAAATTAACTTCATTTTAATTTGCGCTCAAGACATTTTCTCTTCCAATGAAAATTCCCAGGAACAGTAAAAAAACTTTTCCGATATAGAGACGTAACTCTATAGACCTTCATACTTTTCATTATCTGAAAAGAGATTAAACCAATCCTCTTGGGGTCAAAAAGTGCTCAACTTGAATTCAAGGTGGCCACTCTTTTGTGAAGCCCTTCAAACTTTGAATAGACGAATAGAAATAACTAAGAGTGGGAAGTTTAAGAGGCGTATATGTACATATGGATTTCTATAAGAGTGACAAATTAAAATTGGAACACTAGGTACAATACACTCTAACATAGTTTTACAATAAGGACCAAAAAATATATAAAACTTGAATACCTTAGAATAGAAGAATAGAATTCTATTCGTTTGCTCGAAACTTGAAAATAAGGCTCATTTGAATTGCCAATTTATTTTAGTAGGTTCATCATATGAATGCATGATCTTCAATTAACGTAATTGATTGTGAAGAAGTAATCCAGTATCTCTGTGTAATTAACGAGATTGACTCAAGTGTCATCGTCAGACGGGATCTCACTCTGCCTTAATGGATGCAGTTTGTTATGCAATAATGTTTACATATAAAGTTTATGTTTGTCTCGTCAAACTCCAGTCTTTTATAAACGAATACCTACGCTTTTCTACCTGGATCACGAAGTAATTAGTAACGTTTTGTTTACTTTATATCAAGTTGTAATTGCTAATTCAGATATTTTTAGCTTTTATTTTTTTTTTAAATTTCATCTTGTTTTAAAACCAAACTATGCTGTACCAAACCTTTTGGAGACATCATTTCCAGATTGTTTTGTAGAAATAAACTTTATTTAGAGATTCTTCTATAGGTCTTTTTAATAAACCTCGACATTGTTAAAATCACAAACCACATTGGGATTTGCAAACGGAACAGAAGACGTGGATTCCTCTGCTGCATGTATTTTTACAAAACCTTAACGAAAATAATGCCCAGATTTTTATACAAAGGGCGTAAAAAATTTTCGTAGGAGGGACATTAATCGGTTTTATGTTTCTACAAATCAGTTCATAATGTGTAAAATGTAAGGCATTAGTCCTCTATGCTACTTCGTATCATGATTCACCCATTTTCATTTTTTATAAATCAGTTCTTTCATTACTAGGGAAAAAACAGTGAACGATCCAAGTGCAAATTCCAACTCGCATTATGGCACAGACGTGTACTGCATTAAAGGTACATGAACATGACACCAAACATGAACGTGAGCATTGGGTGCTAGCTATCCGTAGATGGGAGAAAGTTTTTCCACTGTTTGCTTTCTTCGGGTTGCTGATATATGAGCGAATTTCTTGGGCTTTTCCTTTTAGTTGCATTTTCATTTCGGGAGAGTAGGGTATGCTTCTTTTACTTTGCTGCTCCAACCGTATGCTGTTCATGTCTATAGTTTTTTAGTCAGTTTTTAGATTGTTTCAAAAATTCTTTCACAATACTTTCCCGTTTTCTATACACACTGTTAACAGTACACATTTTCAAAAGGCTAGTAAAACAGACGTGAAAAATGAAACGTTGTAATTAAAAAACCTACTAATGACTGCATCCAAGTGACAAAAATAGTTCATGCAGAAGTTATACTTTGTAAATTAATACTACCTCGCAGTTGGTAGAGTGTAGACTTCAAAGGAAATAATACCCGAAGTGTCTGATTCAACCGCTGTTCAACATGGATACTTTACTTTACCCCGAACCAACGACCAGTCTACACGTGTTAAGTGAAAAGGCTAGCACTGCAAGGGACTATGAGTTTATAGAAATTCATAATAATCACACGAACGTTTCGAGTGTCGTGGTGGTGGGAGCTCTTCCATGGTATGGTTATGCTATTTGTATCACTACTATGTTGTTCATCTGGATAGTAGGGTCTATCGGGAATTTCCTTGTTGTTTATATTGTATGCAAGGAAAAGCAGGTAATTGTCATGTTCTAAAATCTAATCTTTACAAAATTACTTTAAGTGAAAGTCTATGTACCTATAACTCATTAAGAACAAGATAACTCTACTTGATTAAATTTGCATATTGTGGGTGCATGAAAGTTTTGACGAAATGTCGAGTAAATGAGCCGTTTTATTTTCATAACAGAGATGATTGATCGGATATACATAAGTATACGCTAACTTACAAGTTTCAAATGAACTACTACTGCAGTAAACAATTTAGACAGGAGTACGTATATAATGACAAAAGTGTGAGCGATTTTTATCAAGAGTATCATTATCATTGTCATGTAAAGGCTCTTCAATAAGCTAACAATCTCTCAGGAAAATGGCTATTCATTCTTTCAAGTATATCTAAACTCTATGAACCATATTATTTTCAACACATAGAGTACCTCAGTTTCATGTCCAGACTTTCACGCAAAACCAACTGCACGACATTATTCCAACTTCCTACATACTTATATAGATCCTAAAATGCTTGCCTTCAGTTGTCAAAAGGGGTAAATATTTTGTTTGCCATGTCGTGGTAGTTAAGATCGTTGCATTAAGCATACATATATAAATCGATTAGGAAGGTCAATAGCTTTACAGGGCAACATGAAGTTGAAGTTTAGCTTCTGGATTCTACTTATACTTTATGACACCAGTGGATTGTGTAATTTAGAAAACATAGACCCTAAACGTGTGATCTGGCATTCCTTTTTTAATTACCATTGCATCATATTGTATGAATGAAGCAATACCTCAAGCGCTATTTTACATAAAAGCCCTATTAAATTCCCCGTGAAAACATTCTTTTAAAGAATGCCTAACATTTTTTTGCATGCATTTTCTATTAAACAGGCTACAAAAACACGCCAATTTTAAACAAAAGGAAGCTTAAGTACAAAAGAACAAACAGAAAAAGTGTATTCTTTAGCATTCACTGCCTTTTCAGAAAAAAGCCAAGCTGTCATTTGTTAAACAAAATTGAAATTACTTTCCAACGAACCCAAAGATATGTCTACTACAACCAACAGGCAATACATATGTATATAATGCTTTCCAAATATATGGGAAGTAATGGCAATAATGGCATCATTTCGTTTTAAATAGTTTGCTAAATAGAGCATTAAATTGAGGAAACAACATGGCTCTTTGCACTACCAAAAATTTACCTATGCGGTTGTGAAAGAAGCGCAATAATGAAAGGTGTGGAGGTTCGTATTGTGATATATCTTTCACTGTTAAAGTAAACCTAATGAAAAAATCAATAGCTATTATTTGAAAAATAACTGTCTTCTGAACAAAAGAATGTTGATATTACAGCAAGGCATGCATACATGGTTTAATTTTAATACATGCGACATCACATACTGCTGTAAGTAGCAAGTAGGAGCCCACTAAAGAAAGGCTTTATCAAATGATGAAAAGACTTTAGTTTTTCTGTCTATAATTGAGCTTCCATGTGCTGGTTTATTTATCAATAGCACGTGTACATAAAGTAAGTGTTCTATACATGACTTTCATAATCCAAAAAAATTGAAAAAACTAAAACATGTACCTGACAAGGCACGTTCAATTGAAGAGACAGCAACACTCTATTCTAGTTTGTAGTGTTGGAGCGGAGACTCAAATTATAGAGCTGCAAACATATGGATCCGGCGAATCCAAGATAATACGACATGTGAGTACTTGTGTTCAAGTAGGTGGTTATGAGTATGACTGCATGGACTGCATTGTTAACGTTGTTTCCGATAGCGTAGTTTTTGGAAATAAAACAAACTTCAAATGCATATTGCGCTGAAGTTAAGAAATTCCAGCATCAGCACACTAACATCTAAAGTTTTTATATAGCAGCATGTTGTATTCTTTCATGACGGTGTACATTTGAAAGTTGGAAAGGTATTAAGAATTTGTAAGCTCTAGCGATTTTGTACTTGTTATGTATTTTTTAACAAAATAGATCCAAAATCTCCAATTTTTCCGGCAGAGTCTTTCAAGATTGGACCCAGAAAACTCTGCATTATTGCTTTGAAATTGTTACAAATACTTTTCCCGGATACACCATCTTTTTTACAGTGTGATGCTCTCAATACTCATTTCAATTTTAGACTTGGCATAAAGTTAAATTGTCGTTTTTTGTTTCTCTACAGGGTTCAAATTTATAAAATCTACCGATATATAAGAGGCAGTAGCACGCTATTACATAGTATAACATTGTTATTGTTGCCACTTTCTCCGCTTAGGTATGTACCATTGAATTCCAGTGTGATTAGATTACATACTATATTTAAGCAAAGATCAAAAGACAGACATCAAAGGAGGTTACAGCAAACGTGTTCATTTCACCATACGCATGGCATGAAGTTCAAGTAGGCAACATGTGTGCTGAACACGACGTATACAAACCTACTTAAGTGCTTACAATGGAGACTGTAAAATACTTTATGAGTTCTCAATTTTTTTCTTTGTTCATTTCCTGTAATGTATTATGAATTGTGTTTCAGCTAAGAACTCCAATGAACATGTTTTTGGTCAACTTATCAACAGCCGACTTCGTAGTTGCTGCATTTGGATCACCTTTTCCCCTCATTGCAGCAATTCTTGGCTACTGGCCATTTGGTGAAACGATGTGCATCATTTATGCCTTCGGAATGTCTCTAGGAGGTAAGAATTGTGGTTTGAAAGGCTTACATATGTATTCTGAAAAGGTTTTACGCAGGAAAATTCAATTTGACTTTCTCTCTGGAAATCTCGCCACAAAGGGCACTCATTCTTTCCCAATCATGTTGTGTAAGAGTGTATATAGAATACTTTAGCGACATGAGAATTTTGAAATCCTGGTGATTATATTATTTACATTCAGCATTCACTTTTGTAACCTCAAACTATCCAAGTTGAGGTTTGAATCTTTCATGACACAAACTGTGGCTTTCACACTTCTATACATGTATCTGACTATGTTAATGCATACAGAGTAAAAGTAACAAACGTCTCAGATTGATTGGACTAGGTTGGTTTGTGATTTTGAAAAGTTTTAAATAAAAATATGTGGTCTCCACTGGTGGCAAATATTGAATGTGATTTGGGTCCTCTTTCACTTGCAGACTGCAATTCTATTCTTTATAATGCAATATTTCAGGAAACTAGTAGTCTATCATTGAATCGAGTAGGATACAGTTTTTGATTTTTGGAGTGGAACGCGGTTGTATGATAGAAGTAATTTTCAAGCAGAAGGATATGCTGTAATTCAATAGAAAATATCACACTTCAATGATTCTTATTACTGGATGATAGGAACATATTTATTTTTGCCTTGTACAGCTGTGTTAACAATAAAACTGGTTGAGATTTGAGATGCATTTGTGTACGGATATAGCTTGTCTCTGATGCAATTCTAGAGTAAATGATTTAAATGTTTATTAGGTAAATTCTAGGAAAGTCTAACTCCAAAGGTGCTTTAACCAGCAGAAACAGCAAACCTTAAGCAGAGCAAAACCGCATTGTCGTAGAATGGGTTCTGTCATGAAAATTCTAACGTGCTGGTCATTTCCGCTTCAACTGTCATGAATAGATGAATTAAAGCGTGCAATAATCTAGGGAACGTATTTTGGCCTGCATAAAGCTGACACTGTAAAAAGCTCTAATAAGACGCATGGAAGATTGTTACAACTTTTCAATTATATAACAGGTTATATAACAAGTCCCTATTTATCCGTACGTTAAAGTTTTGCTGAGGAAATCTTAGAAAATGTCGCAACCAGAGCAAATAAAACGTAATGAAGTTTGTACTAGATTATTTTAAGTATTAACCAACACTTAGATACTTTTGGGTGGGAAGAAAATACAACACCAACCTCATATATATGTTAGCACATGAGATCACTGTAATCCCGGTAATAAACGACAAAGTTTGCTTTCACCAAGCCAGTTTGTACAATCTAATGTTGAATGGAATCTAAAAGTGCTGTATACATACCATGGATTTTATGTATTAATGGTAGCCTAACAAACTCAAACTATTTGAGTTGTTTCTGCAAATAAACAAACAGTTACAAATGCATGAAAATCGTAACCACAAAGCTGACATCATCCATGCGTTTATTTATAATTATTGCTTTCTCTTTTTAAATTTAAAATATAGGAATCACAAGCATCGCTACAATGATGGTACTGGCATTTGAAAGGTACCTTATGATAGCCAGGCCTTTTCGAGCAGCAGACATCCGGATACAGCATTCAATGGCAATTATACTTCTGGTATGGTTTTATTCATTGGCGATCACACTACCTCCACTTTTTGGCTGGGCTTCCTACGGCCCAGAAGGACCATATTTAAGGTAATAGCTACAAGCTTAATTAAATACGTCAAACGAAATAAGAAAAATGTAGTGGAAGATATAAAGCTAAATCTACTCTTGTTATGTAAATACTGAAATGCAAATTACAGTTATCTATTTTTTTGTAACTTATATAAAAGCATAGGTTTCCTATTTGACAAATGAGCCATGCCTGAACATCAGACACCACAACATAAGTAAAAGATGCGATGTACTAATATCTATTTCAAGCTAGAACATTATAAAACTAGTAAAAGCGAGGTATTCAAAAGTTTTATGAAGCTTGTATGCTTATTTCTGTCGATGAAATTTTACACACAAAATGACTTCGAGAAAGGATTTAAAAGAAGGAATGGCAACCTTTGGATAGCATCTGCAACCATTATGATGCTCTTACTAATTTCTGTACATATTTTCTGAACGTGACATTAAATAATAATGCCTGCTTTTTATGACTCTACAAAATTATGAGATAAAACATCTAAATAAATGTATGTAGCATCATGATGTGATTTAACTTAGTTTACATAGGTTGCGTAAGAATTCTCCGTTATAGTTTAAAACGCTTCCTTTGAAACAGGAGTTTTAATATTAATATTGTATTTTCTTGAGAGCTTGCTCTGTGACGGATTTATTCTCCGTATTCCCAAATGAAAAGCAACTTATGGATGAGCAAAAAATATAAATATACTGCAAAAAAAATTCTCATACATAAAATGTTATACTGTTCTTTATGTTTTGCATGCTTATAGTCCTGGAACTTATAAAGTGGTATTAGATGGTTTTTTGTTGCATCAAGTCTTTCTGTTATTTCGAAATGTAGATTATTACGTATTGTTGGAATGAAAACACGTTACAGTTGTATTGAAAATAGTTCAAAAGAATATGTATCTGTAAGAATGTATGTTACATAAGAAAATGATTTTTTTACATAAATTTCTGAATTTGATGCCTTTTTGTGTTCTTTATTTCATACCTAAGCTGCTCAGTGAGCTGGGAAAAGGATAATTTAACGACCAAGACGTACATCTGTTTCATTTTTATTCTTGGGCTGGTCTTACCTCTGATAACTATAATATTCTCATACGTAGGGATCGTGACAACCATCCAATCTGTAAGTTTTCCTGGAGTTTTTATATAAGGATCTCCTTTGTTACGTTACACTGAATTGTAGGATAACATATGTAAGATGAGTCAAGTTGAGTGTATGCCATGCTCTCAGCTCTCACTATCGTAATTTGTTAGAAGAACTTTCTATCGTAGCGTGAAAACTTTTTTCTTCATAATCGGGTTGGAACCAAATATGTCATTCACAAGGCTCATGGTAGAAAGTACTTCTTTCGGAGAAAGTACATACTTTTCTATACAACATGTACTTCTACAGGCATGTAAAATGACCCAGATCCTCCACTGAGTTTTCAAGTGTTTTACCCTAGAAAAACGTTTCACGTGAGGTTTCACAAAGTTGACAGGTATATGTAAACTCAATAAAAACCAGTCCGTTTGCAGAAGAGAAATGTTTCAATAAAGCAAACTCGTACTTCCATAAACCATCTGCATATGTGTTATACTGAAGTGTATGATCTTTACAGGTAACTTTACTACGATAAAGACTATTATAAACAACTAGCTTGCATGTAGAATATACCCACCGATTTCGTAATAAAACAACGCGATTATAATAGGTGAACATCAGTTCAAGGTAAATTTCCCTAGTAGAAAACCACGTAGTAATGGTCTACTCTCCCCCTCCCTCCACCTCCCCCGTAGGTATTAGCTGAGGATGTATACAAAAGATATTGTAAAACAACTAGATAGGCCCAATTCTTCCTTCCCTTGTTAAATTTTTGTGACTTTTTTTGCCGGTAATGGGTATCCATGGGCATTCAATGCTAGTCAAATGACGAGGCGTTGCTAACCGAAATTTTGATGATGATGATGATGATTTTGGGCCCCTCTTGTTGTTTTATAATCTCTTTGATGTATACAGTACTACCTTCGAAC
>JAHZNG010004862.1:0-10906 GCA_027744375.1 Orchesellides sinensis
CGAACTGTAAACTACCATCCGCCCGAACTGATAAATAAATTTAAAAATATGTAAGAGAAAACTTACCATCCGCCCGAACTCTATCTACCACGCACCTGAACTCTAACCTAAAGTCTATCCATCGCATATAGTCTCTTTTCCCCAGTCACCCCAATTACATGCATTTAAATGGAAGCCAACTTTTTCATGAATGAAATTATGAATGAAGTCATAGGGAATTTCTCTATGCCAGGTAGCTATTTCCGATGGGTACCCAGCACCATCCGCACGAACTGAAAAATAATTTTAATATATATAAAAGAAAATCTACCATCTGCTCGAACTCTATCCATCACGCACCCGAATTCTAACCTACCATCCGCCCGAACTGTAAACTATTTAAAATACACTCAGATCAAAAGACTCATTTACATTTTTTAATATTAGAGCGTCGAACGACAATCGAATTATTTGAAACTTATATTGAACATGCATGACACCAAGGGCTACCACTGTGCTGTGTGTCACTGTAGATTCGTTCGACTCTTTAATTAAAGAAAATGTAAGTCAGCCCTCGACTGACTCACTTTACACTTTTCCCAATTAAATCATCGACCGACAAACGAATTTCATGAAACTTATACTGAACATTCATGACACCAAGGGCTACCACTGTACCATAATTTGTGTCACTGTAGATTAGGTGTGTCACTGTGATTAAACAAAATGTAAAAGTCAGCTCTCAAGTGATTCACTTTACACTTTTTCATATCAAAGCTTCGGGTGCAGGTCGGGTGCGTGCTTGACAGAGTTCGGGCGGATTGTAGGGTAGAGTTCGGGCGGATGGTATTTTTGATTCGGGCGCATGGTAATATTAGTTCGGGCGCGTAGTATTTGCCGATTTCGTAGGCAATCACAGAAATATAGAGTATGCAAAGATTTGTAATAACTGAAATTAATTCGATGAGATAAGCCTGCAGATTTAAAGTCAAATTTGTACTCTACACGAAAGGGTATATGAGATTTGTCTTAATTAATATTTTGTAATCCGCATCAAGTTATTCCATTCCGCATTTTAAAAACTTTATTTTAACAATAATTGTTAAGAATTCTTACCCCAAACTTGTTGTCTAAAATTACAGAAACAAACCATTCGCAATCAAAACCTGGAATGGAACACAACGAGGCATGAAGTACCGCTCGTGTGATTTGTCTCGGCCAAGTATAATGTATTCTTACAACATTAGTTCGATCAATGACTAGAACCGACGCTTTATGATCAAAACGTATTAACTGTTATGTACTGTAATATGTAAAGACAAAATGTGCTATAACGATATACATTTTTAAGTTTGACCGGAAATGCCTACACTAGCGTAATTTTCTCTGTCCATGACCGGAAACTAAATACCTTATCAGTGCTTCGTCTATAATATTGATCTTAGAGGTATCATGTTATTCTCCACACGGGTCGCATGCTTGGTTTTGGCACTCCTGTTATACGAGAATTTCTAAAAATTCTTAAAGCCCAAACTCTTAATCCATCTCATTTCCATCAACCTACGTAGACGAAAAAAATTACTACGAAGAAAATTAAATTGAATGGTTGAGCCAGGTCAAATAAAGTTGTGTCAATTCACTCCTGTGTAAATAGTTGTTTATACAGGCTTAATAATAATTCCAACCAAATTGATAAATCTTACAGTATTTGCAAAAGTATTTTATCAACATTGTCATATTATTGTGTTTAATATGACATCAGTTGTTCAGTTTATATATGTGGGTTTCAGCTTTAATTTAAGTTTGTCCACACTTACTGACGCTGCCCACCAATATTATCCAGTAGACATTGATAGCATTCTTCAAACTTTCCAGCGCAACCATAACAACTACATTTTGTACTACCATGCAATAGCAGACTACTTAACTGACTACACCGTAGCATTCCCCCAGAACCAGTTTATGAGGACGCAAGTGTTTAATAAAAATTTCTCCGAGCAACTTTGCAACGTGGTTCTTCTCGAGTACCGAAAAAAGTTTTCCATTTTGGCGACAAACTCGGTTAACAAAGGAATGTCACTGTGGAACGTGGACTCCTTGCCCAAATGAATGTTCCAAAAGTGACACATCATCTTATAAGACTCCTTATACGGAACGGGAGTCTTGGAAGCCACAGCTTCATCCAAAAGGTCGTCAATTATTGCGATGGTGCAGGTTATTATAAAATGCCCCTTGTAGGACGAGTGGTCTCGGTGTCAATCCCGGCAAAAATATGGTGCACCTCTCCCCTAATTCCACGGTGGTATTCTATAAGATTATCCACTTCTTTCTGGTCTTTGAAGTCATACGCCGTAATTGCTTCATTAGTGGCCCACTCTAATTCCAAGTCGGCGTTGAGTAGATCCATTGGGTGGACTTCCCCCACTTTCAACGGCATGTCGTACGCCAAATCCATTTCACACTCGGCTCCAAACCGATCCACCTGCTTTAACTTAAAACATAGTACGTTTGGATTCCCAGAGTATTGTTTAAACGATGGATGCTCGTTGCCGTTCAAGTCGTACCATTTTAAATCCAAGTTGGAGAATTTTACCCCGTCCAAAACAACCTGCTCCCCTGTTCCATCCTCTTAATAACACGACCAAACTTGCCTTTAGCCACTGCCTTCTTAATTGCTTCCGCTTTTGACATCTGTTCTGACTTGATGGTAAATTTTTAGGAAATTTTCGGATATCGTAATGAGAGATTTTTCTTTACTTGGTTTGCTGTTGTCATACGTAAACTGAATGTGATTGTGAATGGGTTGTACACACGTCCATGTTAGTCTTTTATGCAAGTAGCAATTTAACAGGAAAATGTAAACTAATTTTTTAGGTTGTTTATAAACTTAAAATTGTGACGGGAAATTACCTGTGAAACGGATATTTGGAATCGTAGGGGATATTTTAATTTACATTGCCTGCACTGTATTTGTCACAATATTTTTTACACCGCTAAAACATTTTTGTTACTTAACCGGTGTTGCAGTTTTACTAACTACATCCCAAGCATTGGCGAATAAAGGCACTATAAAAATAAATGGGTTGTAAAAACCTGTTTATGTATCATTTTCATGTTGTTTTTTGTAATATTGTCTGAATTTCCTTGTTATTATGCGACATTTATTTGAGAATATCAAATAACAGGATAAACAATGGAATTATTACGGGTATTTTAATATTGTCATTTATTTTGAGCATCCTTTAATATCAAAACAATGCATGGGAACAGTAGTTGTCCGATTCAGGGATTTTCCTCATAAGCACATTATACAGTCCTGGATCAGGATAAAAGGGTTGCATTTTAATTAAATTTACATGTGTATATGAGTTTAATCATGTATCATGATCCAGTTAACACACATATTGAAAGCTGAAATCAGCGTTGAGAAATGGAATTGGGAAAACTAAATGCTAAAAAATAACCAAAAGTCGGAGACAGATTGCCGACGCATGTATATATTTTATAAAATTTTGGCATTATTCTTAAATTTGCAGCATTATATTTATTGTGACTTGTAATGCTCTTCGCGATTTCACACGGAAAATCTGTCGCAACAAGTGAAAAAGCGAGCAGCATTATATTTATAAGCCAGAATGAAAAACATTTTACACTAAGCAGCCATACAACAACTTATACACAGCGTATAGTGTTACACCTTGCTGTTCGCCTGATTCTGTTTTTTCGAAATATCCATCTCCTTTTTGGTCCCAGCTCTCGATTCACTCGCAATTAAATACATGTCAGTTAATCCTTTTGTAACGTTTTACATTAATTACTTTGTTTTATCATAAACATAATTTACCTATTATATTCTTTCTTCATGCACCATATGCAAAGCAGCGCATGACACAAACACATTACTATCACAAGAAATTCTCCCAAAACCATTATTCTGTAAACAATAAGGATTGTAAACCATATTGTTTTTTATTTATTTTACACATCAGTTCAAAGTATGGATAAATGCAACTTTGTCATTACTTACTGTATTTTAAACATACCTTTTTAAGACCTCGTAAAATCCTTCAACATCTTTGACAACTGCTTCCTCAGCCTCAACAATAGGGTGACTAGAAAATCTCCTAGCCTGTCCCAGTAACTCTCGGTGGGCTTTGGGAGGTTTTGTGAAACTACATCATAAAGTTACTCTGAGCTCTAATAACACAAAATCATTGATGTTTTAAAAATGGTATTTAGTCATTTAAAATAACCATTAGCTTGAAACTACTAAATAAGAATTTTTGTGAACACTTTTGTTCGTTTCTCCGTTAACCAGCCTATTGACCGGAAGGGATAGGCTATAACCAGGTATCTTTCAACGGTTATTACTTAAGTTGTGAATGTTGACATGGATGTACCAAGGAGTACCGTAATCTACGGCCATATCCGCATTTGCAAGGTCCATAGTCCCCTTCCAGACCAATTGTCATAATAAGCAATTTCTCCAGTTGAAGATATAATGGTCATTACACAGGAAAAGAGATCGGAGTAAACCAACCTTTGTTCTGCTGTATTTATATGAGGATTTCAGAAAACTATGTGAAAGTAATGAATCAATCCATTTGTTAATTTCTGTGCTTAACTTTGTAATATCTGCTATTATTAACAAATCATCTATAAAACGCCCTTAATTCACCAATCTGTGGTTATTTATTGAATTCAACTCTACTCCTGCAGTTATATTGGCTATAGAAACACTGGCTGAAGTACCCATTTGAATGCCTAAATGTTGAAAGAAAATTTCTGATTCGTATTTTAAATAGCTATAATCAAGGTTGAGCTCAAGCAGAGCTTTTACTTGGGTTATATTTACAGGAAACGGGATGTTAGCCATTTGACCAAATAGTTTAAAAAAATACACATAATTCCCCTTGCAAATTTTTCTCGGTAGTTCAATATGCATAGACGTAATTTCTGCCACAATTAAAATATATTTTCGGTTTTGTTGTAGCGTAATGTTGTCTGGCAAGATCAGTAAATGAGGCGTGTCAATAATTAGATCGGGAACGAATAGACTAATAGGTTGTAAAACTTTGTCTAGTAACAGTGACACACCTCTGTTGGCACATGGAATGGTGCTAGAGATAGGACGTCCTTGTGGAAAAGTAGTAAAGCACTTGTGTATTTTTGGGAGGATGTTGAATTTGGCTGGTACATACGTCTCCGGTATAATTGATCTAAATCATAAGCTTTTAAACAGCCATTTATCTAAATTTCGAGCTCGACCTTAAAAATTTCTAATTTATCTCTCAAATTCTGTTAAGCCTGATGGCCTGTTTGTATTTTCGTCTCCCAATTTTCTGAAAAACTTCGTCATCATATTCAAATTTATGCATGACACAAATTATTGCGTTTTTGTCACTCGGTTTTATTTCTACATGTTCACGCCTTAAAAATTGCTGAACTTCTGCTATTAAAAACGAATGTATTTGTGAAGGGAGTCGGGCTCTTTCCATAATTATTTGAAGGCAATTCTCGGTTCTATTTGAAGTGTTTGGGAAACAAATAACCTTGAATGAGGATGTTAGGAAAATTTCATGGCATGTATTCTTTGAAAATAAAGATAGAGAGGGGGCTGACTCTAAGACTCTAAAATTACATAAACTAAAGAAAGCAGTATGTCCATCAAGATCTCCATGCCCAATTCAAGGTTATTTGTTTCCCATATTTAAAATTTTTAATTGTGATAAGATTCTACAAATAATGTCTCGGGTACTTACTTTTTAGCATTCTTTATTTATCTGTTAATAATTTTAGTGCTAGCAATTAACAAATCTAACTATTTCATGCCCTAATTCCAGTAATGGCCGATTTCCAACTTTTTACTGTTTCCCAGCCCACTGGAAAAATATTTATCCCGAGAAAAAGTCCAAAATGTCCAAAAATGCCCTAAGGTCGAAATAATATGGTGACTAGGTAGACCATAGAGGATTAAATTTGTACAAGCTAAATCCTACAAAATGACCTTATTATTTTCAAAAATTACATAAAATACGAAACCAAAAACAATTAAATCCCACTTTGTTGTAGTACCTATGCATACAATTTAACAAAAATATGCATTTTTGTTCAAAACTCAGTTTACTTTCTGCAATAACATTTGTACACATAGTTGAAATATATCACCAATTGGATATTATAATTACAGTGAGGGTATTTATCAAGTAGTTTGCTTTGCAAGAATCTGGGTTTTTTGTAGATTTGACGAAATTGTAAATACAAAGTAAGCATTGTATCAGTATTTTCAATAGTTTTTCGCATTGCACCTATTATTTTTTAATTTTGGGCACTCTTAGACGGACTGGTACTTTTTTTCCAGCTACCCTTTTGGAAACTTTTGGACTTTTCTCGGTATTTACTGGTAAAAACCACTTTGCCATTACTGCCTAATTCCTTTCGTAATTTTCTGTTTTTTAATCTAGCCTGATGAAGTAAATAAATAATACAAAACCGACTGATTAAAGCAGGTGAGTTTGTGAAGCCGTACATTACTTTATCCATAAAAGCAACAGCCGAATAAGTGTTATCCTAAGTTATTTAACTGAGGGACGTTACGATTAGATACGAATATATAACATAACAAATACAAACAAATACTGCAAGGCTTTAAAGAAATTTCGCAAAATACAGACTAACCCATGAAATTTATACCATTAACTTGTGTATCTCTATAAACTAAATGCCACGAACTACAGATCAGTGCTGACATTTACTGAAAAAATTACAACTATGTTAATAACCATGAAGTTACATTGAAATGTGTAAAATCACAACAAAACTTGCAGTATTTAAATTGGATTTGGATGCATTTTACAACAATTATACTCGCCGGAATGCCACCACAGTAGCTGCTGTGTTATCAATAATTGACCGAATAAAGTCTGTTCGTGTTGCCCTCTTGAAATCCCCAAGTGCTCCATATTTGACACAAATTCGCCGTAGAGATTTCAAAGTCTTTACAAGCAGCATGTGGTCACACGAAATATTTGTTTCTCGATGTATCATCTGCACAAATGAATATCTCCAGTATTGCATTACTTTCCTGCTACCCTCATCTACTCGTACAAGAATCCACAGAAGAAAAGCTATTGACAAAAAGGCTAAGCCGCCGATCCACGGGAAGAAAATGTACAAATGCCATTCAACATTACCCAGTTCCACAATGCCAACCGTAGCAGCTGCGAATACAAGCCAGTACAGCAATCCCAGCCACATCGGCGCTATAATTGAATAAACTTGGTTGAAGAAGGCTAGGAGACAACTTAAATTACGCCAGTGCTTAACGGAAACAATATTAAGCGGCAATGATTCCAGACGCCTAAGGCATTTCCAAACACTTCCTAAAATAACTATTGCGTAGAGAATCGACGTGCGACAATTTGTACAACCTTCCGCTGTAACTAAACAAGTGGCGGTAATTCTAAGAACAAGAAATACTCTGTATACTATTTGGTTTTCTGAACATTCAGGTAAAAATGTTTTTACAGCTAAAGAGAAAGGATCAATTTCGAGGTAAACGGCAACAAAGGGAAGGAATAAGGGGATAAGGGCAAATGCTGGAACCAAGACTATTCCAAGAATGCCGAAAATATCAAGTGTTACACCATCTGGAGCAATCCAGGCTAAAAACGACAAAAGTTTAGGGTTTAGATGATACCCAGAAACTTAAGCATATATTTTAAAATCTTACTTATGTAAAGCTTCTCCAATTTAGCTAAAGCTTTAGGATGACCTTTTCGAACTGGATGTGGGACTCTTACAGGAGATTGGTGATCCAGTGGTTTGAAGTTCACTTCGTATTCAAGAAAGGCGTTAAAAATCCTCACAATTTCAGAGCAATTTTTTAGAAAAACATATGTTGTTGCAGGAAATGTTAAGCAGAAACCGATTACTGTTGCTATAATGAATTTAACGAAAATGGGATACTTGCCGGTATGGCAAATGGCATCAAAAAGACAATATAAACATATTGGAAGTGAAACAAAGACAAACAGAAAGTTAATAAATAGGCAAGGAATGATGGTTGGTGTGTTGGACACGCCGTAAAACCTTTTAGAGGTAGGCTCCCAATTAATGATTTCTCGATACCGGTATAAACGATCTGTAAACCATTGGTTTAACTTTAAAGCAAATGTTTCCAGAGGAGACAGCATTTTTTAATGTTTTTGGGAACTGTGAGATAAAGCAACTATGCAGCTGCCTGGCTCAAAGCTGGCCATGGACTAAATTCAGATTTTTTGACCCTCTGTCAAGGAAAGTTACATGGATCACATAATTATAGTTGTATAATGTCTGGAATTTTGGTACCAATCAATATTCACAGCAAAACGACGGGCTGTACAAAATAACTGTTTTTCAGTGATTTCATATCTGAACTAAGAGCTTTAAACATACGTTATTAATTTTACACCGAATTTTTCTAAATTGCACAAAAGTGCGGTTATTAAATTAACATTTAATATGCTCAAATCGACATTACACGGAAAAGTAGCAAGGTAGTTTGCATAAATACTTATTACATTTTTCATCAAGGCTAATTCAGTGCTCTATAAATTTTTAAAATAAATCACAAATGGTAGATCATTGCGTTGGTAACATTGTAGTATTGTAGGAAATAAAAATCAAAACCCGAAAAAGACAAAATAGAAGTCCTCGATTTAATTATTCATAATTTGGAATACTTAACTTTAAAACATATTTATTTCATTAAAATATCAAAATGGCATGTACTTTAACATCAAAATTCCTTCAGTAAATTGTGTAGCTATTAGCAAAAACGCAGAGGTATATATTTCCATATAAGTCGTCAGGTGGATGTAATCTAAATTCAACATATTTTGATTTCAATTGAATTGGAATTTTTTTCTGTTATCTCAATAAGAAAGTTATGAACAAAGTTAGCTACAGTAGTTTTGATTACCATAAGTGCAAACCGCATTCCTAAAAACAACAAATTTAAATATGGAATACGGAATGTATTCACCAGTGTCTCAAATTAAAATTCGTACGCACACAAATACAATTACGAGGACCCACTCCAAAGGAAAATACGCGTTGGAATGCCGTTGAGCCTTTTTCTCATGTGCAAAGTGTTTTGGGTCAAACTTTTCTGAATTATCGTAGTATGTTGCGTCATTGTGAACGGCTAGAATAGGAATTGTAACAATACATCTCTTGGTCACCAAAAGTCCGCTCTCTTCATCTTTATAATCTTTCACTTACCATACCCGTACCCGTTCCAACCGTACAGCCCAAGGCTACTTCCGGAGAACCTCCGGGACAACCATACATAAATACATCAGATGTGTCAACTCGTCATATAATCATATGTACCATTCTCCGCCACCACCTTATCCTTCTCCTCCTTCAAATACCTGTCGGAGAAATCCAGCAAAGAAAATCAGAAAGCTTTTTAACTGCGTACGCAATGAGGTCCAACTGAGCCAACCAATTTCATTTTGTTCACTTGCCTTAAATCCTTTTTATTATACAGCGTATATCTCCTGTACACAACAGTATGCAAATTTTTCCGAGATTTATTTTTCAGTATTAGATTTTCGTAGGATGTCAAACTACAGATGAACATAAGGTTTGGGAAAATTTAATATGGAACGTAGTAAGAAGTCTTAGGCGGAATAAATATGTAAGGAATAACTGGGATTCATAAAACAAATAGTATGGAAAGATAACATGGTGCTTATCAATAGAAATACTATGGAGTACAAATTTTACTTATTAATGTTCATGTAAAGATTTTTCAGGTCTAGCAAGTTGTATGCCTAGGTGGTGAGGCCTATATTATAGAGTATGGCCCAAACCTTTGCTCAAGCCGCCATAGGCCCATTGCAACCCTATTTTATAAAATATGGTAATCAATGGAGAAGAACTATTCAATAAGCAAGCCTCACGGAAAGTAAACCACAAATCAATCATATCAGAATAGACAGGGAAATCAAAGGAGCTTCTAAATTTATCAAAACTGTACATAAGCAGCAGAGATATAAGAGAGTGGAATCTTGTAAACAGCGCTACAGAATGCTACGCTAATATAGGAATCTCAACAAACAATTTGACTATTAAGCTAATAATACCTAGCAATGCCATTGATTACCATATTTTATTAGGTTTGCCACTGAAGAGCGATAGAACACCATATTGCCTATTTTGAGTTAATACAAATTGAATACCATATTACCCGACAAGACTGCTCCTGGCCAGGTTTAAGAAATTGGCAATTCAAGTTTTAATTTTGAAGAATCTTGAAAGTAAGCTTGCTGAAATTGATCAAAGGTATATGAATTAAAATACATTTACAAAACAGGTGCATAAAGGCTAGTATTATCACCACCAAATTATATCTTCCTAAGAACAGGCATTGCTTGCATGAATAGTCATCCTAGTTGATCTGGCTTAATCTAGTTTAGATTGCAATTTGAAACAGGAAACTAAACATAAATTATCTTCATTACAAGCACATGCATGCAATACATTATATTCGGCCTGAGACACAAACCATGACAGTGTGATGCATACTAATGTCTATGACCCTCAACGTATCTGTTGGAATTTAAAAGAGAAAAAGAAAACTAACTGATATAGCCTTACGCCCGGAAAGCATTTATTCGGTACTGCCACACGGTACCTAGTACTGGACTGAAAATTTTTTTAAAAAACTTTTCATTATCAATACGTATAAATGCATACAAATACATACAAATAAGTAGTCAAAAGTCAATACCGGTCAAAAGTTTCTAATTTTTTTGTAGTTTCGAAAAATCCATGAATTACGATGTGCTTGACAGACACTTTTTGTGCGCGAATTTATAAAGATTTTCTTCCATAAGGTGTAATGTTAACATTTTTAATTATTTTTGCTTAGGTACTG
>JAHZNG010004863.1:0-10749 GCA_027744375.1 Orchesellides sinensis
TGAATTAATTGTGAATGGGCCCGTAACTCCAAACACGCTGGCATTAAAAGGTAGTGCTAGATAGGCTATATCACTCCATCTGCAATACCATACTTAAAACTAACTTATTTGAATTAATTGTGAATGGGCCCGTAACTCCAAACACGCTGGCATTAAAAGGTAGTGCTAGATAGGCTATATCACTCCATCTGCAATACCATACTTAAAATATTGTAACCTAATAACGAAAGAACCCTGATTGTGGAATTCTTCCGGATGCTGTCCGAAAGAGCGAAGGTAACAAAAGACCAAAACTCACTTTAAATTCACAACAAAATGTGTAGTTTGAAGACTACACGGGGAGTAGGAAGCTGAAGGCCTCCTCCCCCTTTAAAACTGGAGCAGGGTCGCCAATTTGCATTATGCCTTTTTATGGAGGTCATAGTGCAACCAAAAGATTGCAAAATAAAATACAGAAGTCCAGGTTAAGTTATAAATTTTGTAAGCCAATTGGTCTTTACTACTTAATCACCCAATACAGACAGCATGAAGAAATACAATTTGCATTTCATTTTATATCTTAAAAGAAGAAGGAACGAAAGGAAAGAATTGCCTAATCGTAATAATAATGCTACACAATAATTGTGTGTACTACGCTACAACAAGGATGATGCATGCAAGTAGTTATTGGGCCTGCATGACGATGAGGGTGGTGGTGGTGGAGATTGTTGAGGGGCTGAGTTGTAGTAGTGGTACCGAGAAGAGCAGATGATGATGATGTCTGCTTCAGCACACTGAGATATTTGCAGTGGCGTTTCCACTTTCTTAAATAGCTTATTTAGCTATTGTGCAGTATGGATAGTCATTTCTAGTCTATGCTGAACAAAAGTTGAATAGGAAGAACACAAAAAGAAAGTCTTGGATATTTTCAAAGCAGTAAATACTTTCTACGCCTGGAGCACTGTTTCACACCAAAATCAAAGAAATCTTGTAGCAGCTAATTCTTCTTCCCACTTCTAACCGGCTTTTCTAAGCTTTCTATCCAAACCCCTCTGTATTTATTTGTGTATAGACAAAATTGAGCGCACAAGTTTGTAACTACAGGAAATAGATTTAGTACAAATGCTTACTATCATTATAGCGCATAACATGCAATACTAGCTACTTTGCTGAACATTGGAAAGTGTGGCAGTGAAGCTGGAGAAATGATGAGAGATGTAATATTTTCTTGCTTTCTGCATCCAGTCTCCCAGGATTTACCAACTTGTCTTCACTTTTACATTTCAAAATGTCTTTGGCAATGGTGTGCGGTGCTCTCATAAACTACTAGCTCTTCTAACCTAGTCTTACTACCACTACATAATACATATTTGCACACACTACATTACCACGTTCAACACTCCATGTGTACTCTTCTGACAATATTTATATAGTTGAGGAAGAAAGAGTGATGGGTATGGTATGGCTGGCAAGAAACTTCATTCTTTGTAACTTTTTCTAGGGTATTCTCTTTCTTACTCCTGTCTCTCTCCTGCCCAATAAAGTTTTCAGCTTTTTCTCTTGGATGCTCCAGAAAAGGTATGAGTACAATGATGTGGTGAAATGCACAGGATATCAAAGGCAAGCTTTTCTTCGTTTTAATACTAATACAAACACATTATGGTATTACACATTGCTTACTGTGTGTAGGTAAACAACACAATATGAAAAGTATGATAAGTTCAAAACTTCTAGCTCACTCAGGTCAGGGTTTCTGCTGCGGAGAAATCATTCAAAAATGAAATATTCTGTAGTTATTTTTAGGAGGCTGCTTTAATCTCTAAAGGTTACTCTGAACAGAATCATGCGTGAAATTCAAACTTCTGCCTGTCCTACTGAAAATATCCCTTTTGGCAAAATGACTTGTTTATGTTATGAATTAGCATTGGAAACTAATAGTAGCTGAAATAAAAGGCGTAAAGTGCCCATTCCCTTAAAAGCTTATAGTATTGTCGACAAGATAAAATAGTCACATGTGGACAAGTTGGCGGAGCTAATGTACACAATAGTCACTCTTTGCCAAAGCCCTGCTATTTTGTGTAGTTGTGGGAGGGAAGGAAATGGCTTCATACATATGTATATACGTGCGGATTTTCACACTACAACATTTATAGTAAAATCTGCATGATATTTGAGTCACTTCCGTTATGACAGCATAAAAAATATTTTGACATACAGATTAAAAAACTAAGGTTAGAATAATGTCACAAGAGAAGCTTAGAAATTAGCTCTTTTAAACTATGCCTTTATGTTTTTGGCACTATGGCTGTTTTGAGGAAATCACTTTTGAACATTGTGCAAAATATGAACCAGTTCAGCATAAAGCAAGTGGTTACAAAATTTGGTGCGTGGAGCGGCATCTCAATGATTACCAGCACTTCTGCGGTTGCTCAATTAATTTTTGTGGAATTATGTTGAACAAAAGCCATGAATGCTTAATTTAAAGAATGTTTTTCCCTCTTTTGTCAGTGCGTCCTTTGAAGCTTTCTTGTGGAATTAGTAAAAAGTCACATTATTTGTAACGTGAAGTAAAAAAAGAGCAATGAAATGCTTTCAAGCTACTACTTAACTATTCTTTTCTTGTACATTATGATGACGTTCTTTATGTGACTGTCAAACACGACAAATATCTTAACAACACTAGTACATTTCATAGAATTTATAAAATGGCTGATTAGTCAAAATGGTTTTTTATGTATGGGATATATGTTCTATCGTTCTTAGCTTGACATTTCATTTCATTGCTTTCATATCCTAAAAATAAATAAATAAACACCCTGAAATTGCATGTCTACCACTACTTGAATCAAACTGTAAACTGTTCGTATCAACTACCACCATGGTTTTCGTAAGTTGAAGACAAGGCTTTTTGTCCAGACAAGAGAGAAGGTGTACATTTGTAGTTAAATGCTCAATTGCCATGTCACCAAGCCATTTTTTTGCAGCTTCAGCCCAGTCAGAGGCAAGTTCCAAGCTATTCAGTGAAAGAGGAAAGGAGTTGGAAGTAAAACGCCTTTTTGGCAGTTTGATATTATTACACGTTATATATTTTACTTGGGTTTAGCATTCGGGAGGGATTTCATCTTCATCCCCGAAACCTCTCTGCTGACTTCAACGGTGCAAGGCTAAAATATGAGGAGACGTGTCGATATCTGCAGAGCTTTCTCCACATATATATCCATTAAGGGTACAATGGTCTTGCCCTCTGTGAACTTGCCTTCTTGTTTTACATTCCGGTGTTGTAGCCAAAATAGAAAAACACAAATGCCCCCAGTTCCCTTTGCTTCATAAGTGGTCTTTGCAATGTATGTTTTTCTTCCAGCTTTCCATCCTCCATTCTTGTACTATCATCATGGGAAACTAGTTGAGAGATAAGGGTAGTGAAGCACGTTGCATATATGTAAACCTCATTCAAGAAAGCATAAGATTAACAAAAATACATATTATGATGAAATGATGATGGACAGTTGTAAAACCATTTTAGGTAAGGCTGTTTAATGTGAGGCTTGGATAAAGCTTGTTAGAAAGACTGCACGAAACATGTGCTTTCTCTTTTGAAGGAAACAATATAAAGTACTTTCACATCTATTATCCAACAAGAGAACTTATTGGTTTAAATGCTACATGGTGAAATAGAAATGCAGATTGATTCACGACGGAACGGAACTGTTAAGTTGTAGGTTCTCGTAATACGTAGAAAATGGTTGAACAAACTTGTTCAGATTATCAAACCTGGTGTGTGCAAGAGAGCAGGGTATGAAAATATTGTGATAAGTCTTTATTGCTAAAATGGACATACAAAGGAATATAGATACTTGCTTTGAATGGTGTACAAATGTCCTCTGTTTACAGTGGTAAAAGCTGTGTATTTCTACAAACGTAGTTGTACTAGCGTTGGTGTGTGTTGTATATGGTATGTAGAGGTATAACACAAAGAAGTGTAGTGTAGTAGGAAAGACTTGCAAACGGAGACAAAACATAAGTGGAAAACTCGGGAAATGCATGGAAATCGTGATAAAGTACCCATTTCAGCATCAGACCAGAGATCTCTTTAATAGGCGTCTCCAGCTTTTACTTTTCTTGCGAGTAATGGAGAGAGAAATAGGAATACATGTCTTTTGAATGGGTAACCCTACAATTTTCTTTCCTCTACTTCCACGTGTCCCCTTCTGCATTCATAGGCCATCAATAAAAAACGACGACTGCTTTTCTTTCCTGTATTTTCCCTATGCTAGTTTTTTACTCTGCTTCTTTTGCCACGTTGCATTCTCTTAGTTAAAGTTCCATTTCGGCAAGCTGCAAGAAATGACTAGTTGGAACGCAACTAAATGGATAAAAATACATAGGTATATATATACTTTTGCAGGAATAAAGAGTAGTAATGGTGGTAGTAATAATAATGCTAGAAATAAGATGATAATTTGCTTAAGCCATTCTATTTTCACGGCAATATTTCCTTTTAAGATAAAATAAAACCAAGTTGACTAGAACTCTACGATCATTTTTTATTTAGTATTTTCCAGTTAAGGTACGCACAACCCGCAGTTTATTCAGTTAGAAGCATACAACACACATACTCTATTATTCTCTATTATTTTCTAATTATACGAGCAAGGAAAAAATGCTTGAACACAAATCAAGACCATTAAAAGGAGAAAAATTGGGCACTCATTTTTAAAGTCACCCAACTCTCGTATTTCAGTTGCAAGAGCAAAGTGATAATTTATATTCATTTGATTATTTTATAATCCATTATGCGGTCTGCTTGTTTATGCTGCTTACTCAAGCTATAAAGGGAAAAACTTTTCACGTATGTATAACATTGGAATAGTGTTGCAAACAACACAAAGAAAAGGACGGATTACATTAATAAAAGCAAAATGATTTTGGTACTAGTAAAACTGTTTATTCTGCGTATTCTTTTTAACCGTCATTAGCAGATGCCGTTGTGTTCATAGTCAACGGTGCAGTACATAACACTTTTATATTATGCTCGTCTATGTGCAGATATCCAGATAATTG
The DNA here is from genome assembly GCA_027744375.1 of Orchesellides sinensis. NCBI lineage: Eukaryota > Metazoa > Arthropoda > Collembola > Entomobryomorpha > Orchesellidae > Orchesellides > Orchesellides sinensis. Next base: position 5,041 of record JAHZNG010004863.1, read on the forward strand.
CTGAGCATTATCTCTCCGCTTTGTATTTTGCATCTCTTTGCCACAAACCAACAGACCAGAATCCCAGTTCATTCACTACGATAAAATTGTATGTATAAAGTGTATACATCTTTTGGCTGTTGTTGTGATATAGGTATTTCTATGCACACAGTGGGCTCAATCTCAGCTAGAACAACGTAAAAGCAGTATATTTACTTCAAGTAGACGTCGTAAACCGCTCTTGATGTGATGGCAAAAGGTAGTAGCTGATTCATTACATTGTTGGTTTTCACTTGGGTCCCTTGCTGATTGCTAAACAAACGGATCGTTCAATTTCACTTTCTCTCTCTCTCTCTCTCTCTTCCTTTCACTCTCAAATTCTCCTTCACTCTATTTATATTCATATATGAACACAAACAGAGTACTAACACAAAACATATATTGGCCGATTGGCCCACATTATTAAAAAGAAATTTCCAGCGGGTACGTATATGATTGCATTGTGTATCTTGCAAGTTTTGATATTTTCAAAGGAATTCGACTGAAAAATTATATTGGGGTGAAAGTTGCTAGGCTAGCTTATGTTCGTGATCTCTATCGGTAACACTATTTCAAGGCTATTGCCATAATCTTAAACTACCATCATTCTCACTCCTTTCTTTGCTATCCTTATAAACCAGATTAGAGATGAAACTGGATCAGTAGCTTACTGAAATAAACCACAAACATTTTTCTCTTAGATGAGAAAGTATACCACGCTTGTTTAACTAATCTACTGTCTCATTTTATTTATTTACTGTGAGCGTAGTAAAGTACCACAAAAGAGGTTTCTCTCATTGTCTTTGTCTGCTATTTTCGCTGTGATAATGCATATTACATGTGTACAATTTACTTACATTATATGTAATGAACAGATACAAAGTATAAATTTTGGGCAAATGTATCAAATAATTAGCTTTCAAAGAATTCATATGGCACAGTCGTGAGAGTATTGTTGTACTTGTGTGAGAGGCTGTCCATATAGTACGTAACGCCAATAAGGGGGAGGTGGTAGGTTATCTGGACCAGGGTTACCTTGCTTGGTTATGTTGTTGCTACTTTGAAAATATTGGATTAAAAAAAAGGATAAGGCCCATATTAAAAAGCTCATGGGGTATGCTAAGGGACTGAAGGAACTTAAAAATTTTCGTATAGCTTCAGGTGTGTAGACGTTAATCCGTTAGTCGGGGCAATTGATATTACTATTTGTATTTGTAAAATTGTCTGTCGAAATAGGAGAAGAGAAAGTGGAGCATTTTGTATTTATTTGTAATCTCTCTCTGTTTGCAATGCTCATGCTCCTGTTCCACTTGTGCTAATGCAAAAAAATGCTTATATAAACCTGGAGAAATAAGTATTGATATGTATGTATGGAGAAATGTATGAAAGGAAGTCAGTTGATATGGTCCAAGAAAAAAAAAGCTTCTCGAATCAAGAATTTTATAATACCACAAGCAGAAACATATTATCGGTCAAATATAGAAAGTAGCTAAAACTCTGTATATTATGGAGTGTAGCGCCCAAAACTTGTGAGTGTTTCACTGGTCGCCGCAGAAAACCCATATCGTATCAGTTGAACCTAACCAGGCTATTTCTTTCTTTCTATATTTCTGAGTGAATGAAATTGTATTTTTACGTGGATAAGAAAAAAACCATGACATAATTTATTTTTTTCATATACCATTGTTTTTTACGCTTCAGTCGGTAAAATATAGTACTACGACAGCCTAACACTTTCATGTAATCCAGTGGTAAAAAACACTGACGTGGTTCTACTTTGAAAGTAAACCAAACCTGGTATTAATGGAGTTATCAGGCATTGGAAAACTCTTGGCATAATACTACTGGGCAAGCGAAGTTGCCAATACACTGCCTTTGTTACCTTAGAAGTCCCTCAGTGGCAGTTTTTGCTTATCTCAATAGAGCTGGAGTATAGGGACAGGTGTGTGTATAGCAATGTCGATTACCGATTGTTTATTTTTCTGCTCTTGCTGCAAAATTCTTTTTTTGTTATTGCGGAATGCTACAACAACATTTTGGGCAGTAGCACGTGTAAGCAACTGTTCATATACCCATGTCACAAGTCAACCATTACAAAAGGGTAATCTTGGTATGGTTTGAAAGCACGGTCAAAAATGGTTTTAAAGTAAAGCCAAACTGGTCAATTTCTTGCTTTATATTCCAATACCACTGATTTTTCGAATGGACCCCATATGTTCATGTTCGGAATATTGCTACCCTAGCCCATGGTACACTTATCATACTCATTCAGAGTCATTCATTAAGTGGGGAAAGCTGATGGATGTTTTTAACTAGTATTCTTATATTCACAGCATAATATGCAATCTTAACTTGGGATAAACCATAGAGCAAATAGAAATATAATTCAACCCTTTACTCGCATTTCCAAGTGATGCAATATATATGCAAGCCGTGGTAATTTATATGCTACTTAATTAATATGTTGTTTATTGTTGTTTTTTAAAAATATAAGTGACCTGGTATTTGCTATAATGACTGTTAATCAAATTCTGGAATTATCTTAGCACTTTAGTGTTTTATAGTGTTACGGTTGGGAGACCAATTACTATTTTATGTAACTGAAACCAGTTAACACTTAAATAAAGCCTTTCTATTCTATAAGACCATTTTTCAAAGTCGTATACATATACTTCAAGTAGGTAGCCATGTTAACTCGATGCGAATTTGGATAAATTAGCCAGTCTGTTCCGTTGGCACTGACTAGGTCGCCAGAAGAGAATTGTTGCATAAGATATTACAGTTTTCTCAATTTTAGTTTACTAAATAATTCTCCTTCAAGGGGCCTCATTCCAAACCAGAGTTTCTGTTTTACTAAATACAACTTTCAGCTTAGAACGTTTTTCAGAAGATGGGGAATTGTGGCAATGTTACTCACATGAGAATACATTATGTATACGAATCCTGTCAAAGCGGTCGACGTACTATTGAACTCGTTGGTTAATCGAATGTGGAGTGAATGTAAACTTGTAAGCCAGTCTAACCATCAAGGGGTCCGAATCCAAACTACGACTTTCTGTTTGCCCTAAATGGATGTAATTTCTGTTTTGTATGGTATTAAAATCAATTTATTTGAAAGGAAAATGCATAATGTGAGACTAATAGCCATATTCTCAACGGAAACCAACTATATATTTTTCGTTCCAGTTGAAAGAATTTTTTTGGTTCAAGTTTTTCTGTTCTGCAGTTTAACAGAATTGCAGTTAAAGTTGTAAACCAATATGACATTATAAACAATCGATCGTACTTTGGCTTTGTTGATTATATATTTCTTATGTGAATGCAGGATATAGGTAACATGATATTTCTTATGGTCAAAATATAATGTTTATTTTCATTACCTGAATTCAATATATATATTTAACATATAACATACATACTATAGGCTGGGGTAATTTATAACATTATTACATTGTATATAAATAGCAATAGTAGTATTATGTTAAAGACGGAAACAGGAAAAACTCAAAGGTAATGGGGGAAAAAGAGGAAGACGATATTTATTACACCCAAAAGAACGATATTTATTGCAAATATCATACATACTGCCTTACTTTTAATTGGATGTTTGGCTTGATTATGGTAGTTACCAGTCTATTAGAGAATTCAAGTTCCGCTAACTATAACAATGGCAGTAATCTCTCAAGTAGTATAGTAAAAGTACTTCACAATTGTACGGACATCTCGTTAAGACTCTATACCAAAAATCAGCACGTTCAAGTTCACCATTGCATTGGAAAACGCATTTGCAAAACTATGTTCTTCGAAAGTCCTGTAAGAAGTTGCATAATCGTAGAAAATTTGTGTTTACAACTTTATGCAAACAAACCCACTTTTCTCAGGTATATTTATAGACTTTCTTGTAAGTAAATACATGAGCTCCGTTGAATTCCTCAAGGGACAAGAAAGTTTGAGCAAATGATTATCTCACCGCATGCTTCGCTCTCTTGTTCATGTGAAACCCAACCAAATTTTCTCTTATTTCTTTTTGGTCATCAGGCGAATGCAATTATAATCCATAATTTGAGTAGATGCATTGTGTATTCATGGAAATTGGTCTAGTGCACAATGCAAGTTGACTTTGTCACTGAGCATGCAAACGGGTAATGATTATTACCGCAAATACTGCACCTGAATAAATTCGTATTGTCCTGTTCCTGATAAGTTTAATTTGTTACAAATAATGTTCTATTGTTTTATTGCCCTTTGTTTTAACCCCAGTATCAACTTAAAAGTTCAACCGAGTTCAGCTATATTTCTACATCCGGTTATATGGAATACGGTTCCGTTAAAGATTGGAACTGTCACTACCACAATTGCACCTGTAATAATGTTTACATACCTACGAAAACTTGATTTTGTCATTGGTTGTCGTAAATGCAATGAATCAAATAAAAATCTTTAAAATTCTTTAATTTTTACAAATTGAGAATAAATCAAGCGCAGGTGGACAAAAAATCGATACCAAATCTGGCATTGTTGGATTTGAGAAGACGAATGGAACTTTTATTTCGTGTGATTCCATTTATTTTTTCGTGTATCAATTCCCTTGAAGGCTGTACAACGTTGTGTTACAAACAAAAAACTATAAAAAATCGAATACTATGTAGGTATACACATGTACTTATGTGTACCAATCCCATATCTAGTGGCGTGGCACGTCATAACGCTTTTTTCTATGTTGAACAAATGTATAAGTCCCAAAGTGACAAGACGCGTTAACGACACGCGAAAATATCATTTTTAAAACAACTAGCCCTACACTAGGACCACGAGTAGGTATAAAAAATAGAATGGATATTTGTTTTCAAAGTACAGGAGAAAACAGCTAAGTAAAAGATTTGACGAGAAAGGAAACTCTTATTGTATCCATTTTCGTCCTACTAACAATTTGATACTGTTATTATTAAAGGTTAACGGAACGCATTATTGACTTTCATATTGCAGTTTCCATCACACGAAGGTAAAAAAATATTGTATGAGTTGTGTAAACCGTTTGTTTAACCAACGGCAAAACGAGCAAGCATATAACGATGCGAAAAGCAATTATATATTTTTTTAAATAAAAAAGCAAAACTTGATAAAAATTTACATTACTTGTAAACTTCCATCTGTTCGTTTATATTTTTACTGAAAATATCGCATGTGTAAGTTCATGGGACTACGGTATATGTGTTGTACTGCAGCTGCGTTTTTTTCGAGTTCCTATAGATAATAATAGTCAAGGGATCAGCAGTTATTTACGCATTTGCATGTGAATGGCATTTCAGGGGAGAAATAAAAAGTACAGGGAGCCAAGTAATTCATAATAGGTACAATGACTTATTCTGCTGGTATTGGTGGAAGTTGCAGTTGGTGAAGCATACATGAATATGATTTTAGACTATGATAAAATATCTTGCCAAGCATGCTTTCACTGTGAAAGTAGAAGACGAATTGGGTATTGGATGTAATGGCTTTTGATATTGTGTTGTAGTAATTTTTTTAACTTTTGTTTTGTTGTATGGGATTCAGATACTGGCTGATAAGAATATAAAGTGAGTTCAAATGCTTTACCCCTACTGTGTCCTAAACTGTAATGTAGTGAAATCATGTGACTTTGGAAAATTTTGAAAAATGCACAGGAAATACCATTAAACATTTTAGAAGCTC
>JAHZNG010004864.1:0-11396 GCA_027744375.1 Orchesellides sinensis
GAGTTTCCAGTAGAGCGGAGTGCTTTCCATTGACGTCCACGAATTGCATACGTTTCGTTAGGTAACTAAAGAGCCAATGGGTTGGGATTTTGTATTTTTGCCAGAGCTTTAGAAGTAGCTTGTGTCTATGAACCGACTCAAAGGCTTTTCGCAGATCTATTGAAATAACTATGCATATTAACCCACGGTCCACATTTTTCCTAATGAAGTTAGTGAGGGCGATCATAGCAAGTTCCGTTGAATGGTGCTTACGAAATCCGAATTGGTACGGTGAAAGAATTGAATTATTGTCAAGATACTCTAAAAGTTGATCATAATAAACTCGCTCCAGTAGGAGTAGAAGGGTTGGCGTTAAGGAAATGGGTCGAAATTGATCTGCAGTTTGTGCATTGTCCACCTTTGGAATAGGAATTACGCGTGAGGTTTTAAGACAATTAGGAACGATGCCAGTTTTAAATGAAGAGTTACAGAAGTGCTGAATAGCTTCAGTATAGTAGGGAATCGGAAGCAGACTTTCAAAATAAAATTTACACATTTCAAGAACGTCGAGTGTCTTGCTTTTCTTCTTTTTAACGCTACGCCAGGCCTTATATATATCAGAGTTGGTTACAACCCGTAGTTTAAAAGCACTTCCATCACCATCACATGTTATAGAGCAGGAAACATCTAAAGTGCTGTAAGGAGTTGTTGAGGGGGGAACCCCATTTCACAGTAGTATTTATTGAGCATATCCGGATCGGTAGAGGATGATAGTTTACATATCTTTTTAAAAGTGTCGTTGCTCTGTTTCAATGCTGCCCACACTCCGAACTTTTTAACAAGATTGTGACCAAAAGTTTTGAAATCGTTTCCTACTGAAACACGAACACGCTTAATAAATTCCTTATGCTTGGCTAAAAATACTTTGTTAAATAAAATGTTTTGTTGTCTTGATCATTTTGTAGTAGTAGTTCCTTATGCAAATCAGCCTTTTGCCCTTTTCAGAAATCACAAATTTGCTTTTATTTGTAGTGAGGTGTATGGTTTTACTAGGAACAAATGTACCAAATCCATACTTTGTTATTTCTACTATAGCCTGAGCAATGCAGTCGGTATCATCATGGTAAAGAATATCCTGGGAAGCATCTGCCACATATTGAATGAGGCTAGCCCATTCTGTATTTCTAAAGTCAAGCACGCACTTTGTCTTCTTTTCCCGTCGTAGTTTCGGTATTTGCATGCTAAACTTTACAAACATATGATCATAAGGTCCTTCATTTGTAACTGTAATCTCACTAATGTTTGATTTCAATCGCTCATCAACAATCACTGGGTCTAATAAGCTTGTTTTACTAGTCGGTTCTTTAACTACCTGAACTAAACCACGTCTCTTTAGCATATCTTGAAGCTTTGCAACTTTGCATGATTGTAAGAAGTTTACGTTCAAATCGCCCAATAATAATATTGGCCGAGAAAGACTATTTATATATTCAACAGTACACTTTAGATAGTGGGTATCATTAGCTAAGTATTTTGTTCTATATACACAACACAGGAAGAAAGACTTAATAAAATTCAGCTGCACAGACACACACACCATCTCTACACTGTGTGGACTTTTCCAAGTGCCTCTTTCTATATTCACCGCTTTGACTTTTAAGTTTGTTTTACAAAACACGGCTACTCCACCTCCTCTGCTGTCACGGTCAAATCTAAACATGTTGTATCCAGTTGGAATCATAAAGCACTCATTAGAGAGCCAAGTTTCCGTGATGCAAAATAAGTCAAGGTCATAGTCATGTAGAAGTCTATGTAAATCAGCAGCTTTTCCGTCACCATGTAGCGAACGAAAGTTTTGGTGTGCAATATTGAGGTTACCAGTACATTTGTGCTTTTTGCGTCATTCAATATCTACCAGCATGTTTTCAGAAGGTGGAGCAGACAGAATAGGCGCAATAACAGTGCTGGTCTTGGTTACTTTTGGTGCAGGTCCAGAAGACGATTGATCCCCGTTTGCTTGAGGCCTCTTGGTGCCTTGTCGTCTCGTTACATCTCTTGTCCTAAGGGGGGTATTTCTTGCATCTCGTCTTAATTGTTGCTGTCTCTTGGTTTCATCTTTCTGAACATAAATATTCTTAAAACGTTCATCATTCTTTAACTTGCTTTTGTTAAACAGAGCTTTCATGACGTCATTGTTGCTGTTCAGCTGCACTTTAATAGGCCTGCCTTTGCCTTCCTCCGGCTCTCCTATACGGCGTTCTATCACAAATAGATCATGGAACGGTAGCACAATATTTAGTACTGCAGACAATGTATTAAGATCATTTGCATCCTCTGGAATCCCCTTGACTACGATGTTATTGAGACGTCTTATTCTGTCATTCTGCTCTTTGAGGTCTTCCTGTACTTGGGAGATGCCAATTACTCTGCTTTGTATGCTCTTTATGTTGTCAGTATTGCCCTCCTCTGTAGATTTTAGCTGCTTATACTTTTCGTCTAGTGAGTCAAGCCGTGTATCGATTTCGCTGTTTCAGCTTAATAACCTCCAAGTCCTTTCGTATTCCGCTAAGGTCTTCTTTTATCAGACTGAACAATTCCTTGTTGGAGATATCAGCCATCCTTCTGAATCTATTGACAAACAACAGAGAGTGGTGCCAGTATCCTTCGCATACAGTACGACAAGTTGGACACAAATACTTCTTCGCAGCACATATACAATATTTAAATTAACTTATCTGTGTATATGGTATGCCAACCAGGATCCTTTGGAAAAATCGTCAACGGAATATGTTTAACTTAAAATTCACTTTTTTAGAATTTTAAAAACTTTCTATAAATTTAAATTGCGATAAAAATAGATTTTATTAATGCCAGTTAAAAAGGGGACAGAATGATTTAAAATTTGGCTTAATACGACTGATATTGCAGCACTAATATAGAAATTATCACGGAGCCAAACTTGTTGTATGTTTATGTCTTCTTATGCTCTGCTCTAATTTCGACTTAAATGCATACGACACATTTTATACCAAAAAGATGCAATATTAGAAATCGGTTGTTTTTAAAGTTACATACGCAATAATGAAAATCATCACCCAATCCATTAGCTTCTATTTACTTGATGCATGTTTTTTGTTAAAAATGTTGGTATCGAATGTGTGAAATTCAAAATATTTTATTTCTAATTTAATCTAACAATATTTTCAGTTTGGTTTCAAACCAAAAATTTAAAGTTTACAGGATAGCACTTTCCTCCCCAATTAAATGCTCCTTCAGAAGGCTGGAAATACCCTGGTATCCACCCTATCCCACCCACAAAATTGTATTTACACCGTACAACGTACAAAGTTTCACCTTGGCTGATTTACCCACCAACGAAAGCATTTGTTGGGAGAACATTTGTCTGCTTCCAAATGAATGATTCTTCAGCAGAATGCGCCAGCACTTCCTTGTGAGCTCCCGAATATAAAATCTCCGTTCCATTTAGTAATAATGCCATACATTTGTTAGGGGCTTTGAGCCTAATACGAGAACCTGGGATAACATTACCGTCCACATTTATTCTACAACTGTCAATCACTTCCTCATCAAAGTCAACAGCTGCAGGTGGGTTTGCAAGCGTTTCGTTGTATTCAACGTACCGGTAGCCCGAGCAAACTTTGAAAGGTTTTAATAGCAAACTAAATGTCACTTTATTTTTAAATCTGCTAATTAAAGTAAAGTGTGACTCACCTGATATATTATTCTTAAATTATATATATTTAAGTTTAAGTGTTTCTGAAGAATTAGCGCATTGTTCAAAGTCCTCATCTAAGCGAAACAATTCAGTGCCTAGAAGGTACACACTACCTTGTGTTAAATTGAAAATAACTGGATATGCAATTAAGTGGTGTTTGCACGATGGCAATTTCTTCACAAACGCAGCAGCATGTTTTAAATTAGCAGTATTCAAGTTATACGCTTGTTTACTGTCAAATTATAAGTTTGTCAGAATTTTAGCAATTCTAGGTTACATGGAAAAAGCCAAAAAGTGAACCTGGTGATAACCTTTTTTTTCATGGTTGACACGAATGAGAGATCAGAGGCTGGCTTCTTCGTGTACTCATATGCACATATTATACAGCATTCCTATGTATTTGACATGAATAAAATAATTATACTACTAATAAATGCAACTACTTGTTTTATATTTGCAAATTGCAAAGTACGTGCTCCTTATTCATTGGTTTCTTCACCAAATTTTCTGTGAGCAGGAAAGTATTTATTCATAAAAGCAGAAAAAACCATAGGCTACTCGGTATTCAATATTAGGTTTTGCTTACTAAGTAGCAGGCTAATGATGGTCGGTTTAATTTTGCTGTATGAACGTTGTTATCATAAATGTTAGATGATTTCCAACTTTGGGGGCTATTATAATTTTCTCTGAAATCGTAATTGAAGTAGTGCTTAACCCTAAAAATATTCATTCAACCAATTAGTTTATTCGTTACAAAGAAATGCTATTGAACAAATACAGTGTCATTTCCTTATGTTAAAAAAAATGCACAAAATTGTTTTTATCGAGTTAAAATCCTTAAAATGGAGTATAAATTACACATATTATTTTAATCCGAACTCTCCTTTTAGCAGGATTTATCATTCTTTGGGTTGTGGTTACCAGATATTACTTGTAGAGAACGGGGTGCATATTAGAATGTACGTTAAAATATCATATCAACATGTCAGCCTAGCCTTTGCTAGCCGGTGTTTCGAACAAAACCATCCACAAATAAGAGCTCCGCGACAAAAGGCATCATGCTAAAGGCATCCAGGACAATTAGCATCCACAGCAAAATCAGGCAATTACAAAATAGACATGGCTCTTTATTGGGCAGTTTTTAACAAAGTATTACTACTACATGTTCTATTTTTACATTTTTATGTTAAACTGGAATAAATCGAGTCACTTTTAGTATAGTAATACCAATCATATTGCAAGAAGATTTTATACAAGACCTTATGCTTCTTCATTTCAGCCATTGCGGAAGCCCTGTGTTCCCTGCAAAAACATAAATACGAAGAAAATAAAAAAATAATATTGAGTTTACAATTCGTTTGCACATACTTGAGGGTTTATTTTAACAAGTATATTGTTATTATTAACAGCAACTGACTCTAGTGGATTAAGTCCTCCATCCAAATGTTGCACAGACAATCGAGCGGTTGTTTGGCAACACTGTAAATAACTCTTCCCCGACAAAGTTTATTTTCGCACCTCCAGTATTCCTTTGATCTACGTCTGTATTGCAGTGGTTCAAAATATAAGCGTGACCAGCTTTGTCAATAAGCTTCTTCTTACCTTTCTGTGTAAGTCTTCAAGTTACAGGCTCCATAGTTAAAAATAAACGGAGAAACGTTTGCATAAAAAGTTGTGTGTTGCGTGAGCTTCTGAAAAGGCTATGAAACGTTTAGAACTGGAAGAAAATTGCAATACTGAAGAAAAAAATGTATTTATGTCTGTCGCAAGCTTATTTATGCATACTTGTAAGTTTTGAATTTACATATATCCCCATTCCCACACGCTCTTGCATAAAATCTTCTTGTAATACGATTTGTATTACTATACTAAAAAGGGACTCGATTTACTCCAGTTTAACATAAAAATGTAAAAATAGAGCATGTTGTAGTAATGCTTTGTATAAAAGAAATTCAGGAAAAGCGTTGTAGATTTTGTATTTGACTGATTTTGCTCTGGATGCTAATTGACCTGGATGCCATTTGCTGTGAATGCCAGTTGAGTTGGATGTCTTTAGCATGATGCCTTTTGTCGCGGAGCTCTTATTTGTGGATGCCTTTAGTCTGACATGCCAGCTCCAGCTTATCTATACCATGGTGGGTGTCTGTTTTTAGATGTAATCATGGGTTAGGCTGTAAATTTTTGTTTAATATTTATTAGAGGAGAATTCCAATTTTTAAAAAAACCTAAATTAATAGGACAGTGATTTTAATCTGTTATGCTGACACAAATAATTGTTTGTAAAGTACAAAATTTAATTCACATTGCACTAGTTTGCTGCTATAAATTTATGTTTTCATTCAGCGAACTTTTTCTACATAGGAGATGCATTTTCAACAGGCTTCTCCATCGCAAGGCTTTCCTCCTTGTCCCGCTGCTTCTCCGCCGGCACCGCCCTTACCAGCGCCACCCCCAGCTCCACCAACTCCCTGCAGTGGAAACGTTTGTTATACACGTTAAATTTTTGTAAAATGGACAAAATTCATGTAAGGTGTTTTATTCTTGTTAAATTATGTCTTACGGCAGCAGCAACAGCGATGGTAGCACCGACAATCGCAATGATTCCAAAAACTTTCATGGTTGCAGTAGTCGCGTTGAATAACGTTTACTTTTAGAATACTTTTTATAAATGTAAGAAGACTGATACTGGGATTGCTTCGGAGATTAGCTTATATACCACCAAAACTTGTAGAAAGTACGCATAAGGTTTAATAACGGTTACAACATTATATTTGATCTGGCCTTGAAGCTATTTTTAGTATGTCTGTGTGTTTATGAGAGATTTACGCAATACGTAATTATCGTTACGCAATATCCTGTTGTGCAAAGCATAGTCTTAGGTACTCAGTTATAATTGGGCAATTCTGACAGGACGTTGCAATTAACACGTTTAAGGATAAGGATGCTGAATGAATGATCCATTGTTTCGTTGTGTCCGTTGCTTTTCATTCATAAATTTGTAAAGAATTGTTGAAAAATAGTTCGTCAGTCAATAACAGAAATTTTCGCAGTAAAGTAATTTCAATATGTTCCATTTACCAAGTTTAATTTATTAAGTTTACCGTTTACTGATGAAAATTATGTTAATATTTTTTTATATTAAGACTGGACCATGTATCATATTTCTAGACCATAATTTTCTAACTGCTAATTTATTTGGTCACTAAACCCCTGCTATTACAATGTACAACTGTGGAGTCTTTATAATTTTTTTGAATGGAGAACCTTATTTGGTTTAAAATCGCCGAGCTCCCTTCCGGACATTAACTGGCATCTCATCTGGATTATCGCGGTCACCACATCCTTTCCTTTCATCTTCCTGCTAAAATATTGTCGAAAATGTTGTTGTTTTTAATTAAAAATGTACTAATTTTTGAATTTTGTCCAACATGACTTACGTTCACAGCCAATGCGACAGTAATGATTGCTGCAAGAAATGAAACGATTTTGAAAAATAACATGTTGACAGAGTATGCAGATTCCAAACAAAATATTTATAAAAAAAACTACGAAAATGTTTTCAGGGCAAGTGTTTTACACAAACAGCGCGAGTGTCATTCGTTTTCCGACTTTTTTTAGCTTGCAGGTAATACTCTAATGGGAAAATGTACGCACCTCCGCTACGCAATTTATTTCACATTAATAACATCCGCTGACAGTCATTCATAGTTTATTGAGATTAAATTATTTAACAACCTAAGAGTTGCGTAATCTGCAATAGTGGATATTATGCTGATATTGATAGAATACTTTTATTGATGTGCAACTATGCTTGCCAACGATGGTTATGAAGAAGCGACAGTTACATAATTGAATTTTTGATTCAGAACCAAATAAAAATACTAGGTTTCCTTTTCGGCCGCTATTAATGTACCGAAATTTCAAGATTTTCTGCAGACTTTCGAGTTTTCTCAGATTCCAAGTTTTCAAGTATGCATGTAAAAGTATATAACAAATGCGACTATTCCTATTGAAAAATCGTCCCTAATTTATCAAGAAAACCTAATCTTTACGTCACTATGTTAATTTTTATTAAGTTAATTGTCATAATATATTTTCATTTCAGCTTAAGGTAACTTTTCGCACTAACAATTTCTTCCCTTACTTGTCTTCCTTCTGCATTCACTGTTTGGGTAATTACTTTTCGAATTGGATGGCAACTTTGTGCCTTGCCTTGACGTTTAAGGTCCTGACACATGTCACAGTATTCCGCTACATGCTTTCCCCTTCCTCTGTATATTCCCCTTGGCTTTTCATCTTCATCACTCTCTTCCTCCTCCTCCTCCTCCGTTTTTTCCTTTTTGACAAACTTACACGGTTTTAACTTCTGTACCTAGTTAATATAATATATTGAAAAACGAAGCTCTTGATTTACTTTAATTAACACTGCCATCGTTATTTCTACTAACTCCAATTATATCTCCACGACTATGTTCAACGCATTTCGTACAACGCTGCACGCGTTGGCGCTCAATGGAGCAATCCTCCCAAGTGGGCTTTTGTGGACAAGCGTCATTCACGCAAACGAACCAGTAATGGCGACCAAACTTAAGAAAAATATTAAGCAACTTAGCTTACCCTAAAAAATTATTTTTTTCATGATTAAACTGAATTTCTTAGACTAACCCTTTGCTGTACTCCATTCCGAGAAATAACATTTTGACACTGGTCGCATTTTTGCTTAGCCACCGTCCCATGCTTTTCCTTATCATCATGTATAGCGTGCCATCGATTGTCGCAGTTGATTGTTGAGCAAACGTACATATCTAGTGTGACCATCTTTGTAATAGAGGACAATATACAGTTGGAGAGTTTTTTATTAATTCGATCAAATTGTGGTTCCACAAATATCTGTGAAATTACCTCATCCTTGACATTTTCCAGCTGAGCTTCGGTTTTGCATAACTTGCACAAATCCTCCTCTTCTCGTTCCCAGCCATGAGCTGACATCCACCTTTTTCCACACTTCTCATTAGAGCACTGGAATGTAGCCAGGACTTTAGAATAGGTTGTCATAACACCATCAATTTTGACTTCTCCATTTCGTCGTGGTTTTGGAGGCATTTACACAGCCAAAAGTAAATCAATATGAATGAAATCAAATCCTGTCACAAAAATGCAAACACGCTTGTTGGTTGTAAACGTGGGCTTTAAATACCTTTTTATTTCCGTAGTTTTTCCTGCTTTGCTTCACGATATTTTGTATAGTTTTAAGAGGAAATTGTGAATAAAAAAATAAAAGTTCTAACTTCCCGTTTGGTTTTGTAGTCAACACAATTTTGTATACCATTTAAATTAAATTGCCAATTATTATGTAGAGAACGCGTCACGATTAAACTATTTTTAAAGGCATTTCCTATCATAACTTTGACTATCGCTTTCAGTTTATCGTGATTTTCCTCCTTTGGGAATGGCAAAAAACTGCTGAGCTCAGGCTTGCGTGATTGTAATTCATAATATCCTGAATTCCTCTTTTGTATGTTCAATATTTTCATCGGAATAAATGTGCCAATTCTTTTTACGATACTAATTGAATTTACATCCGTTATAATTATATGAAGGTAGCAAAGTGTATTGTAATTTTTGCAAGTAAGGAGGTTATAGTTGATGTGGATTGTGCAAAAAAGTGGTTTTTAAGCCATGAAAACATGCTGGTTGCTTTGTAATCAATAAATTTTTTAGCATGATCCAAAATACATCTTTAGTTGCTGTCATACTAACATTAATGCAATCAGATTTACACAACAAATTTATACGATTTAAGTTTTTGCATTCACAACTCAAGTTTATTTGTAAGAGGTAATAGCCAAAAGCTGATACACAGTAACATTTATAATTACCAAATGGTCGTGTAATTAATAACCACGCATTTATTTTGACAGACGTAACTACGTTGCTGGCAAGTAATGCCTTGCTCAACGTAAACTAATTTTCAAACCGACCTGCTGAACCAACAAAAACATTTGTTTAGAGGCACACCAGAAATTCAATGTTGCCAGATTCGCATATATCCAGCCAAACAGATGCTTTTCCAGTGGAAGCCAGGAAATTGCCCGGTGTCCAGCCGATTCTAGTACCGTTATATTCAGGCATCGCACAATGTACAACTTGCCCCCTGGGCTGGTTGCTCTACCAACGAATGCATTAGCAGGAGGCTCAACTGACCGCGTCCATTTGAAGTTTTCTCCCGAAGAATGTGTCAGCACTTGTTTTTCAGTGCCATCTTTAAAAACCAACCAATTATTTACTCTTGTAAAACACTCATTTAGATGGTATGTTCAATAACGATACCCTATAAAATCAAAATATTTTTACATTTATATCCATTTGAGATAAACTAACTCAATAGTTTTCTCTTCAGTTGATTATATTGGATCTTGATCTTGAATTGATCCGTGTGTCATTCGGGGAACGATTTTTCAATCAATTCTAGTGTTGTAGATGCAATGGTGCAGTTCAATTGGTTATGGGCCTTTATTTAATCGTACAACTCAGACAAAATTACTATTTCGCTTTCATAACAGGCAGCCTGGCTTGCCAAGTCAATTATGTTACCCATACTTGTATTGTATACAACCAATTCCGTTGTTGCACTTATCTATAAACAAAGGGTTTTGAGCCCTTGTTGTGTAATATATGAAGAGTAAGAAAAATCGCCCAATGAACGACTTTTTGCCGTTTTAGTGACGACTTCATTTTTACTGTAAACAGTGGTTTTTGAGTTTCATTTAGTTCTCTAAAACATTCAAGTTCCAGCTAAGTTAAATTAGTGGTCTCAGTAAATCAGAAGTAAGACTGACAATTTAGTGACTTTTTAGAATCTGTTTATAAAGGAAACACCGGTGGGAATATTTCAAAGAATGGTTCAGTTTTAAACTAATTAATGTGTTTTAATATGATGGACTAAACCAAAAAGCTTTACGTGGAATGAGAATGATATGGGAGCAAAATAATACTTTTCTGGCGTAAACCTGTTAACCTGGATGTCTACTTTGCCAAAACCAATTCATTTCTACTTAAACTAGCGAAAATTACAATGCGAAATAAAGTTTTGGCAAAAAGCAATGTTTTGAAACGATTTAGAAAATTTAATATACTATTCAAAGGTTTTATTCACGGAATATAACACCATTTACATTAGCAAAAGTAATGATTTGTTGATGGCAGCAGTTGAAATCGCTGAAAACATTGTTTTAGCGTCTCAATCCCCATCCTTAATTAAAATCTGCGAGCCCCCTTTCGAATCATGACTGGGATCTCGTCTGGATGCTCATGGTCACCACATCCAGCTTTCTCGCCTTCATCCTGCTGTAAAGAATTAAGCAAAAGGTAAATTTGCCTGCTGTCTAAACTAATAATTTGCTACTTGACATTACTTACGCAAAAAACCAATGCGCTGATTGCAGTCACAAATACAGCGATCTTAAAAAACTTCATAGTTACAAAAATAATTTTGGTGTAGATAGACGTCCAACACTGATTAAAGGTATTTTGGGGACAATATAGGATGAAACACATTGCATGAAACATTTCATTGAAAATTACGTTTATATAAAAAAAATTATCATATTACGGGATTTCTTATCACACCGCGACCAATTAATTTAAAAGCTTCCTCTTCTTTATGGGGAAAAATACCAAC
>JAHZNG010004865.1:0-14215 GCA_027744375.1 Orchesellides sinensis
TCTATAAAATACATCAAGAGTAGAACAGTAGTTCCACGAATGAAGAAATGACTTAAAGTTTATACTCATCTAACACAACACAATCTATAATATCCATTACACAAATAGAACGTATATAAGAACCATTACATAATACATATGCAGCCACATATTTGTATATCATGTACTTTAAGTGTACATTTAGCATTGCATATCAAAAGTGATTCAATCTTTTAACAGGCTTGAAAAATACTTTTAAAGCTTTTTGGCGTATTCCTTTGGATCTTCTAGGAATTGTTCTGCACAAGCTGTCAAACACTTTGTCTGAAGTCTGGCTGAACTGTATAAAAACAATTACTCGGTAATCTGACAAATCTCTTCTTGTTAAGTTGACTGTACTAGCAAATTTTTATCAGCTACTAGAAATTAAGCTTGATCTTTGAGCAGAACCCCTTGCTCAATTGATCGGTTTATATAAGAAAACTCCTAAGATCCTTTCATTTTAAGATCGATTTATAAATTCATATGTAAGTTTGTAATTTTATGGCAAGGAGGAGACCATGATTCGGAAGAAAAATGAATGCTGCAGTTTACAAACGAAATTTAAGTTTAAATGGGCATATTAATTTGTATGTTAGGTCCATGAAAAATTACTATATAGTAAGACAAACACTATATAGTCTGCGTAGATCCTTTACTCCACTGCATACAAAATTCAAAATGCCTACATACACCTAAATAACTGCCACCTAATCCCAGCTTTTTTTTTGAGAAAATTCAGGAGCAACAACTGTCAGATAGAATTCTTCACGTATGACAGGCTTTCACGAACTGAATACAAAAACAGTATCTCTTTCACGCTTCAACGGGATTCTTAGAATTTTGGGTAAGACTTGGGAGGCTTGCATACGTTCCACACTGATTTGCAACTGCCTTTACCCTCCAATTCCCATTACCAATCCCATGAATTCGGTGTAAACAAATATGTAAAAGAAGCATGGTTCGCATGTGATGCCCTAATTTCCTAACGCCTGTGAATTAGGGAATGTAATCTAAAATTGGTAACAATGCAGGTATAGATTCTGAGAAAGCCCATCCAATCTCTGAGTATGATTGCGAGACCAATGATGATGAGAACGACAAACGTGACAAATCATGTACGACATTCCATTCTAAAGCTGTCAACAATTCCTTTAGACATACTGAGTGGTGGTTGTACCAGGTACAAAAAGGTTATTCCACTTCCCTTTCTCCAATCAAAACGATTTTTTCACTCAAAGTACATACGTACCTATTCCAAATCGATAAATAGTATCACACCTCAGTGATGACACAGAAAGTAAGTACAAAGTCCCTACAGCATCCAAGAAATGACAGTTCGCTTCTAAAAAGACTAGACACACTTCCTCTGCTAAATGTACCTTGGGTATTTTTTTAACAATTACAGACGGACGACGACGGAGCCAGGTTGCCATTTAATACATCCTCCATTTACCTATCAAAACTATTTCATTCTCAGGAAAATTTTCACATTACATGCCACAATACCTTCAAACTTACACTCAAGTTTGTCAGCAACACATTTCATTTGGAATTTCTTTCGACTGCTTTCACCACTTCTATCTTAAACCAATGGAATTTCCACTCAGGCGAACTTGACACAAGAAAAAGTAAAAAGGGAATCCAATCAATAAATAACCACAGTACAATATATATATATGTGCATGAACCCACGTACATTAACTTTCTATCTTTTCTGACGTCATGATATGGGTTTGGAAACACGAAATAGCGCTCGAGGAAGACAAGGAGGAAAAACGCAAAAGAGGAAATGGGGAAAACGACTGGGATACAAAGAACAATGCCACATTGGCTTGACTGGTTTTGAGCATGCAAGTACTCGTGAAAACGTACATAAACTACATTTATATAGTACGTTCCGTACAGGAACGCATTAAATGCATATAAAGATCATTTTCATACACAAACTGGGAGTATACATGCAGGATTATGTAGTGTCCGTATGAAATGAACGTTACTCACTGCTCTTTTCACGTTGAATGAACATCAGGACTGTGAGAAAGAAATAGAGATCTATCAAATCCTTTAGTCGATCAAAATATATGAGGAAAATGTCAATTTCCTCTATTTGGGATCCTTACATTCTGAAAATGGTAGAGAAGAGAAAAAGTGCAATATAATAGGAGCTGGAGCCAGTTTAGTTAGTGAACTGGTAAAAAACTTGCCGAGTATTGTATTTTTCTTTCGCTGTATATGAGACGACCTCGAGCTTAGTAAAAGCAAGTCAACGCTCAGCGAGTCTATCATAATCACAACAATACGAAGAATATGATGCTGAGCACAAAAGCTCTTGAATGTTATAGTTTGACCAGATAGAAAATATTTTTGAAAGATGAAAGTATGTACTTGAGAAAGTAACTTTCTCTCGTTGAATGAACTTTTACCAAAAAGACTGAATGAAAATGAGAAGAGGATTGAAGGTGAAATAGAAAGGGGAAAGCTAGGGAAGCAATGGGCGTTAAGAACGTAACGTTTAGCTACGTTACGATATAAAGGGAAAATTGAGATGAGTTGAGTTGGATTTTGCAAGTAAGTTTCACCAGAGAAGTTGGCTCTAAAAACCAGAGTGTATTACAATGCCAAAAAGTTTTAGTTGAACAAGTTAGCAGTATTCCCCACAATCTGTGTGACTTGGTGTGCATGCTTTTGGTTGGGAAGAACATAAGGAGAATGTTTTATTGAAAATGTAAATGTAACAATAGATAACGAACTATAAGAGCAGAATGACACAAAAGAAAGAGAAGGTAAATTCAAATAGTTAAAATTTGAAAGGGTCTGAAATGAAAATATAGTTTAATAATAATATATGCCAGTCAATCATTCAGGGAAATCACCATTTCCGTCAGTTCTTCTCCATCGGACATCCTGTTTTCTTCATTGGACATTTGACTTACGTATACATATATAGCGAGCCAGCGAGCATAGCATCTACATTTTGGTCGTTGAGGAAAGTGGTAACTTGATTTTCCATAACGATTCTATTGCGCCTCAGAGTATAAACTTCTTTCAGATGGACGGGTAGCCTAATAATAGATGTAAACTTCCATTCTCTTTTTTCTAGTCAAAATTTATACCTACCAACCAATCTACTAGTAGCAAATAAAGCTAGTCCTCAGCAACAGCGAGTGGAAAACTTTTCTTTACAGTATTTTGTGAGGATGGAATACACTTTACACAAATTCATGTATCTCAGCAGCAACATGCATTTGTACTTTTATCAGTCAAAGAAAAAAACTCACATTAAGTAAAAAATTGATTACATCTCTTTCCATTCAAATTGATTTACCTTCTAGGCTGCCTCCCCTAAACCTAATTCAATATATACTAGTCGACACTTTTATATCCATTTATTCTATCCTGCTATTTTTCTGATGGGTTTGTATTTACGTCAAGTTATAATAAATTTGTTCCAGGTGGTTGCATGCATATGTACGAATAACATTTCTTCCCACAAAATAAAAGCACCACAGAAGAGTAAAAAGTATTTCATTGGAATATATGCATGCAAGCAAGAAATATATCTACAGCCACATATATTATTATGACATTATGAGCAATACTTTTCATTTCGGACTTTTTAAACAGGATGGAGATTCTAAGCAAACTTTGATTTTCTTTCTTTTCTGTGTTGACTAACTTAATCGAGAAACGTGAAAGGATTTTGGAATGTCTTTCCATTTCATGTGTGTTTGTATATATGTATTGTACGCAAACAAAACGCGATATGTTCGCTTGAAAGAACAGTAGCAGTGAGTAAGATACAGAGTAAGAAGAGGATTTTGTCTAAGTATTCCTATGAGAGTACGCCTCTAATACTACTTAACTTTTCAAACCATACCCACCATTTCCCTGTTCCCATCCGCATGTTCCAATGTAATCCAATAGAAGTGTTAGAGCATGCATGTTTGCAGCATCGCATCGGGCTTTTTTGAGATGTAGATTGTTTGCAAAAGAGTAAAGTAATGAAAGTAAAGTATAAAAGGTATATTTTATGATGCTCATACATTGAATATATTCTCTTATAGAGAAAGCATCCGTATAAAATATCAGGCTACGAGTTGCAACACCAATATAGCGGTTCCATCTAAAACCGATTTACCTGCAGGGTAAGATACATAAGCATGAGTATATAAGCCAACTGAATTGCTTAAATGTGAGCTGCGGCTACGTTTGTAAATGCATTTATACCGTTTAAAGCCTATAACATGAAAAAAGAAAATTTTCCAATTTCTATACAGCACAACCATCTCTTTTCATGAACTGTACCAATAATTTCACCCGACCGAAACTCAATTCAATCTAAAAACCAAAAAAGGTATGTTGTAAAACCCTATCAAAAAGAAATGATAAGTTGAGCCGAGCCTAAACCTGAGTATTCGTTAATAACATGTGCAGATGTATACACAATCTCTGCCACGAAAATAATATTTTTATACCTAAACACAACAACTACGTAAGTGTGGTTCAACCAACAAACAAAAACATTCTATTCAGTCCGTCTACTCAGCCACTACTATATACTATCTCTAACTTTCATGCATCACAAGCCATGATGCAAACAAATTGCCGAAATTGTTTAGTCATTCATTCATAACAAATGAGGAACCGGGCAAATACCATGTGTGCTCTTACATTAGGGCAGTGACTGAACACAAACCAAAATGTGAGTATCGCCGCATATATAAAAATACATTTCTCCTGGGGAAAATACAACATGTAATCAAAATTGGCTATTGCATAGATTAGATGAGCTTGGTTTGATTGACGTATAATGGGCAGCAACAATAATATCGGATTTATTTATGAAATCACAAGAATAACTGCACCAGTACACATGCTTTGTTTTGTTGGACATGCAGTATGCAGACATGTGTATTGTGTGCTGGATTAAAATGACCACGTAGGTATTACATAAACGAAGTTGTACACGAATGACTACTGCTTTATTTTCGGATGGTAACATAATTTGTCATCCTCTCCTACCTACCACGACCAAATGAATGACAGCAATCGTCTAATAAATTCTTAAATGGACATTGCACATGTAGTCACCATTGGCGTCATGAGCACGAGTCCCATGATAATGATCATCAAAATGATGGCAATTTGAACAACAGAGCTAATCACAATAGCAGACACACCTTTTTCAGTGGATTCATATTCATAAGCTAAAGTTTCGTAGAGAACTACGTTGAACTTTGAATAAAAGAGTATTTGTCCACGCCGCACATACGTCTAATATCCATATGTATTTTGTACATATGAAATCAGTGTCATATTGAATCTGCCTTCTTTTATGTTTTGCAGCAACAAATTGGTTAACTTCAGACAAGCCATTTTAATTAGCAAAACAAAATGTGAGCAACACCATGAAACACGCGTGCTCGGTAGCGTAACCGCCTTCGTTACTTGTTTTCATATTTATTATTCATCATTACCATTTACGAAGTTTCTTAAGTAGGTCTGGAATAGTACATATGCAAGTTTTTTAAGTCTGCGTTTCCATCTTCTACACTTTCCTTACAACAAAAAGCAGAAAATATTATAATTCTCTTATGCTTCCACGGTTTTACTAGCTTTGGGACATCGTTTTACCACAATAATTGTCTTACAGCGTACACAAATGCATCCTTATGTACGCATGTAGGCGTTAATCTTGGCATGGAAAATACCTAGCATTAAAAACAAACCCAAGCAGGAAGTACTGATGGAATCAATTTAAAAGTTAGTTACTCAAAACTGTAAATACTCTAGTTTCAAAATACATTAGCGATTCATTTAGGTAGCACAACTACGTCTCAAAACTACCTGCCACCAGGTCGAAACATCATGCAAATTATTATGGTTCTGTTCTAATAACGAAATGTCATTTGTAATATTCTATAGTTCGTAGAAACAGGATGTGATATAATATGATTTGCATAAAATATCCTGTTCCTCTTAGCCCTGACGTATAGAAATACAAGTCGTGCATGTGCAGATGCAAGGTGACGATAATGTATTATGCTTTTTATGGCTGGACTAAAATCGACAAAACTCTCAACTGATTGTTCGACTTCTATTTGAAGACAAATGTAAAAAAGAAACATGGTATTTCGAAAGAATACAAGAAAACTGTAAAAACATCTTGAAACATTTCTTATAGCTAACATGGGAGTGATTCATTCATACAAAATTATAATTACAAAAGTTTTCCATTTTAGCTTTTGTATTGTGTTTATACAAGATTCCCCCAGCGATTCATTAAACTTTTAATTATATAATTAATTAAGTTCCATTCAGGTCAAGTATGCATCTCAGCCATGAGAAAATCGACAACAGATAACGGATGAATACGATCATTCTTTGAGTTATTGTCTTCCCTACATGCATCTATACAAATATAAATCGAAACCCAATTCTTACCTTAGATGTAGGAACGAACAAGAACAAAACAACAAAACGAATTTGACGAATGAACAAAGTTCTCTATGTTTTATCTACTAAACAATGGATATGTTTTGGTAAAATATTTTATATAAAATGCAAAAAAGTAGCTTTCTTACCACCAATGGTATGTTTTGGCTGAGGACTCGGTCCGCCAGCAGAGCTTGAGGACCTCCTCGATCTACATAAGAGGAGAAAATAAAGTGGAAAAAAGTTTGTACCAGAATTAGATTAAAGTATAAACTTTTTTTCTAGAAAAAGTTTCGTAAAATGCAAACAATGAATCAATTGTAAAATAGCTTTTGTTTTTATGAGAGGTAGGTTATACAAGTAGTAACGTTTTCAATATAATAACAGAGCTTTTATATTCACGGAATAATTCATCGAAAACTGCCTACACATCTCTGTTTGCTACTAACTTCAGACCCTAGGGTGTTACAGACTTTTATCAATTCTTTTCTAAAAGCGTCTAAATAAAATGAGTAAATAAAAAAACTTTTCTTATGGATTCAATTTTTTAACATAGGCATCAATAAATGTGTTTGTAACGGCAACTTTTTGCATGAGAAACTAACAAGAAATCTATTTTTTAAGTATATGCATGGATTGATTAATACAGATCTGGCCTTTCCAAAAGGTTACGTAAAACTTCTTACCTGTGTGTTGGTACATTAGTAAGCGTGATGTAGTTGTTCCGGACGCTACGTAAACTGGCCAGAATTTGGGCGAACGGAGTAACAATAAGGTCATCCCCGTGTCTGAAAATCAAAAATAGGCAAGTTATGAAATGAGACATTCTTTAAAATGTATTTTTTTTGTGGTGAAAATTCAAAATAGAATAAAAACGAGAATGCAGCAGGTAGAGTCCTCTCATACATATATATAATTTTTAATTAATTCTTACACTTCCTTCCTAAGCACGGCTTCATCCCCACCAAACTTTTCCCAAAATGAACTCCGATGCTTAATCCGAAGCACAGATGTACTTAGCGTTCTTGGAAGTTTATGGGGCCCAATAGTTTGCCCACTACTTCCACCTGACCCACCTCCACCATGACCTTCACCGGATAATTCGCCGGTGCTCCCACTAGTCAGTCTTACATCTGTCATCGACATTTCCGAATGCGATTTGTAGTGAACCCCCTATCGAACCACATCAAATTTCGTCTTATGGGAAGTTTAGCACCAGCTGTGCTCATGCGGCTTCACCATCGTATACAATTTCGTATTTGTAACACAAACACACAATCGAGTGTCTTTTATTGAGCACCAACTACCCATTTACTGGATTAATGAAATGATTATGTCTTTGGCAAATGTCTGTAACGAACAACAATACTGGAACAAAATTGTTATCTTAACTTGTTTTGATTAGGAAACTTTTAAATCTACGTGGATGATCTTGACTACACCACAATTATACCTAAGGAGCATGATAGTGGGAAGTAAGGATACTGTCGCATTAGAATTTATAAAATGTCTTAAAAACTTGCACATTTACAAGCCAAGTCCCAAACTACAAGAGTCAATCCGGCTATATGTAATCTCCAACAACCCCAAAGGCATACACACATATCTTGCACTTCAAATCAATCTTGAACTTCAATCAACAGAATAACATTTCTTCTCTTGCCTTCGCAATACACTTCTGTACTGCATCCACCCACTACATTCTCATAAAGATTGTTAGTTATTTGACGGTAATATAATCGAACTTGATCCTGTCATTTAGTACTCAATGCACACAGGATAGATTATTTATAGCTCCCAAAACCTCACAGCTAATTCAAACTGCTGTATAAACAAACCTTTAACCAAACTTTCCAACAAATCCATCACTCAAATACGTATAGCATTATGGACTACTTTACTACCATATATCCATCTTCTTCTTTTTATTCCTCAAATCTCTCAGACCAAAATCACCTCGAAGAATCAATGAATCACTGTTCACGTTATAGAATCACGCATGTTGTATTTGTAAAAACCTCTGCGATCTATCAAAATGTTTACACTTGACAATCATTAAAGAAAAACAAACTTGAAAGCTTAACAAGCTGCTATCTGTTTAAATATACAAGAAAACGCGAAATGCAAATCGTTAAAAACCAGTCATCGCGGACCATTTCCTTTAATAATCCTCTCAGTCAAGAATCTATAATATGATAATCCAAAATAAAGGTTGCTCTGCCAAAATGGGTAATTCCAACCAAGTTGTGATCCTGTAGTACCAATTTGGATCCACACACTTAAAGACAAGATTTGCTTCTTCAGCGACTACAGCATTTTCCACAAATCCTATTGTTTTTAAGAGAATCCTTAGTCAACAGCGCATATTACGTGTTTTGTGCCTGATATACAAAACTCCCCTCATGCACCACAAATCTACAAGACTCGGAACTGAAGCCTCCACTTGACACCATCCTTGGAGAAAAGGCCTTAGTGTAGGGAAACATTTCCATAAAAGTAAATCTCACAACGAGAGGAAGTTAAGCTAACGCAGCGTATATTATTGTTACAAATACACTTTAGTTTTATGTATCTTCTACCTGATACACCACAATTAAGCTGGTGAGCTCTGTCACTGAGATGCAGTAGTAGAAATTGAGGAAAGTGGAAACTGTTACTCCGTTTCCAATCTATGCAGAGAGCAACTAACGAAGAAAGGAAAAGTTGTAAGCACATAAAATCAACACACACGTAATTACACTATGTCCAGCAATGAACCAAATCCTTCGTCTTCCGTCCTCTTCGCCAGGAGAACCTAACTCTCGCTTGGCCACTGGAGCATTATTTGCTCCACACTCTTCTTGTTCGCTTTGTGGTGAGTAAAAAGGGAAGATCAGAAAAGGCTAACAAGTGTGTGAGTGAGTATGTGAACGTCCGTCTGTGTGTGCCGCATGTGAGCTACTGGTATGTCCCTGATATTATACAACCTAACTCCTTATTTGGAAATCTCTCTCTCTCCATTCTTGTTTCCTATATCAGACCTGCCAAATAATATGCATGCGCTTATCCCCTTCGCTGAATCCTACAGCGCAAAATACAATAACCAGCGTAGTTCCAATAGAATTAGAAAACGAGATGAATTTGAACAAAAGTTGCTACAATAGAAACCGTTACACTACTAATGGTTGAATTCTTGATATTACCGTCTACATGGGGAATGAATGAAGAGCTTGGAAATAGTTATACAAACTACGTGTGTAAGTATTACACAGTCTTTAAAACACACCGTAAAACTGAATCATGACAGGCAAGAAAAAAAATTTTTGGTAAGAGTCACATCATCACAATCTCCTCTTCTCTACCCTTTCTTTCAAACTAACAATAATACTTATGAAGAGCACTTATTTTGCTTCTTTTTCCCGTTCTCTATGGAACAGGGCAAAAAAACTCGTGCTTCCTTTCTAGATCTTCATATTTTCTGTTCTACGTATATTCGTTGTACCCCTCTTGGACTACTACCGTACTCGAAAACCCTGCTACTTAACTGGAGAAGTTTAATGGAAGCAGTAAAAAAAGAAGCATGGTTTTTTATTCTCAATATGAAGTTATAGTACGTCTACAACTTATATATATGACTAACGTTACATTCCGTGTACCACCCATAATGCTGCTCCTATCCCATCCTCTTGATCATATACTGAATGAGTAGAGAGCAAACTGACACAAAAAGTTTGCATGAAAGCTGTCCTTCAGAGCTTAGCATTCATCTTAAATTGTCGTTTCACATTTTGAAGCACACTTTGTCTTCCTCTGCTGTTTCACAATACAGGAATCATGCCACTATAACTACAGTTGGCAAGTGGAGCACCACAACCGCTTAGACATACAAGAGTAGGAAGTTTATAAGCACATGTACGATTTACTACGGTGGCCCAGCGGAGAAAGTATAAATATAATATACTTGATACATGATGTACATAATACGTATTTGTCTATTATTATACATACATAAACAGTCAATATACATGCTTTTGTTTTGATCATATTTTTGTCGTGCTCACGAAAACAGAAAGATGATAAAATGACAAAAATGCGAGTTTGTAACGTACCATGCCTTATTTTTATATCCCACAGCTTAAACACGAAAGATTTTTTACCTCTACTTCTACATTATCATCTTATCGTTATGCATACAAACATGCACATAAGTTTAATAGTATCCACAAATATTTCATACTCACACAAATACGACACATTACATTACACTATAAGCAAAGCATGCATTTATTCCTAAGGACCGAGGCTTGCCGAGAAGAAGACCGAGAATTTGGATTGGACGGCTCTATCGATCAGCTAAAATAAAGTGTAGTAGTAATAATAGTCGTGTAGCATAGTAATATAGAACTATAGTAGCAACAACTTTTTTATACACCATTCCTTCTATTAGAGTTTTTTATCTATTATATAGGTAAATAAAAGGTTACATTGAATGTTAACCCGTGTTCTTACACTTTGAAAATATGTACTTTATACATGAATACGGTACGTACACAGAGTAAAGGTAAATAACATAAGATCATAACAACGCAAAGTTGCAAGAGAAACGGAAGTAGTCCGTAGAAAGCATGAGCTCAACAAGCTCCATCAGATTTTTATGGTTGAGGCCAGTGCTAACCGGGATCGAGTTCTTATAATCTAAATGAAGTTGTCCCAAACGCAAACAAAACAAACAATAGCAACGCACTAGTAAGATTTCGTTTCACTTATGATCCCTAACAACTCTGTGAGTGAGTGGAACTTCTTTTTGCCTTCATTATGTTTTATGATGATATGGGTACACATAGCCTTGCTTCCATGCAACCTTTCATTCCTTGAAATCAGATCTGTACTGAAATTCACTCATACATATACGGATTCACAGCAAAAGTTTGATCTCACCAATTCACAGGAAATCTTCTTTTATACAGATTCATCTTTGTAGCCTTCAGGATTTGAATGCTTGATCAGTACCAATTCAAAGGTGTCGATAAATTTCAGTGTGAAGAACGTAATCTCAAGTAAAGAAAATTAAATGCCAAGAAGTTACGTAAGCCACACATGTTAACTGCTTAACCACTTATTGGCAAAACCTCAGATTACATGGTATCCCACAAAACCTTTCCTAAAGATATTCATAAAAGATTCGGAATGGTAAGCAAACTCGAACGTGCATAATTCTCTCCATCTCAAATATCAGATTTCTGTTTCTTCGAAACTATCACATCATTAGCAAAACTTGTTGTCATCCTCATTTAGCCCCCATTATCATTGCATCCAAAAACGCAACCGACTATATAGTTCTGATGTACTAAGAAGGATGATGATATTGAATATTTTGTAATCTATAACCTTTTCAAGCTCATACTGCAAGGACTGGCTTAATGGCACGAGATCTAGTCATTATTGCAGTGAATAAAGTAAAACTTGTGTAAAAAACTTGGATCTTCAATGTTTTCCGAAAAATTCTCAGACGAGTGCACATCAACACCATCGTCATTACAAACTTAAGCGGAATCGTGATCCTCATCATAATTATATAAGGTGAAATACAATATTACGTGCCAGAGGAAATTAGAACAGGCAATAATTGTTATAAAAAGTACTAGCCTTAAAAATCCATACATCATCATGCAAAGAACAACTTTCCTGGCTAAGAATTTTCCGGTTTATACGTTGTGCAACAAAAAACATTATGAGATTCACTGTTCCCTAACAATTATGACTTTCCTATTTTCCTGTGCATATGTACATACACATCTAAAACCAGCAATGCATGGTATCCCAACTTACTTAGCCCTCAAGCATGCTTCCAAAATATTATGCATCATTTGACGTAAAGTATAGCATGTTATATTCAGGGTTTTAATACAAAAGTATTTGCCAAACAAGAAAAGCTTGGAATATGTACCAAGACAAGTTTACAATGCAGTTTTGAAACCAGACAAATCTTAAGAATTATAGGAAGCAGTGTGATATAGAGTGAAAACACACGTACCACCTCGTTCTTTTCTTCTAGCCTGTTCTTATACTTTCATTGAAAATCTCTTGTTGTCGTTAGTAGTTCATAATAATGATTCATCTTCAACTCTGAAGATATTATTACTCGACAGGAGCACTACAAATAATCATCAACAACTTTGTCGACCGGAGGAGCAGAAGCGTTGTCACAACTTAGACTTTAGAACATTACCAAGCTCTAAAGTATATACCTAGACATAGCATACATACTTAGGTAAACCTCCAAGAAAACAAAATGACGTCTTTTGGAGGCTTTTGTTGTTATTGCTTAATAGTTTCATTTCATTACCAACTTCCCTTTCCTCCTATCCCCTCAATAAGCTTGTCTTCTTAATTGATCCTTGGAAAGTTTATAACGTGTACATATCTACCAAAACTGTACACACGTACAAAAACACATGGTACAATCAAAGGCCTTTGTTTCCCTTTGAGGACAAAGAAATATGAACCTTTCTCTAGCCCAGCTTGCGTTTTCTAATTCTCACTACCACTTCTTTTCAGGTTTATTGCTTGAGGTATGAGCAAAATGAAGTCACACAGCAGTGCGTTCTTCACTCGATCACAGAATTCCGCCTCAAGAGCTTCAAGGCCGTGCGTCAGTCAAAAGACTACACTACACACACACACACGTGAATGTAAAGAGCATGTAACAAACATACATACATACTCATTATGCAGATTAAACTTTGATGAAATGAACAGCATGTGGTGGCATGCACTCATTTAATTTTTACGGATACAGAAATGTACACATGTATCTGGCAGTTTTGTTTGTTTGACTCGACTACTTGTTACAATCCCAATGCTTAAAACTCGTAATGAAGGTCACGGGGAGCAGACTCTTCCAAAACTCTATCCTAATTCGATTATACACACATGCAGTTTTCCTACGTGTCCTGCTGCTTTGTTGTTCATTACCACTCATATTCATTTTCATGTTCTTCTGAATATAGGCATTTTACAATCTCCAAAAGGTGCGTTTATTTAGCCAGCTGTATATATTTGATTTCAGCATTTGTATGGCATGAAACCGTGGTTTTAAACCCACCATTCCATATCAAAAAACAACAACACAGCAGGATGTTTTTTATTAAAACTCGCATGCTTTCTCTATTAAGGAGTTTTGAACAAGTTTCCTTATTTGTACCCGTACAAGAAATTAATAGGTTCTTAATATTCCGCCGTAATTTCCATAAACCCTTTTGCATTATCAACAGTCTTTCTATTACTCAACACCAGTCAACCTGTTTGATAGTCAATACGAATATACGATATATTTTAAGAATATAACAGAAGTACTCGACTGATGCGTAGTCCACAACATGTTAATTTTTACGTACAATACTTAAATTGCAATGTTTTGAGCAAAGTAGAGTTGGTCAACAAAGTCTAATGCATAATTTGTTCCCATACACTTCCAAGTCTCGCAACTACCGCGGTATGAAAACGCATTAAGACAAGTTGTCCACGGTTTTGGCGTATAATGAAGAGCGAAAGTTTTACGTGACAAATATGAGTAAAGTTCTATATTATACAAACATATTCTATTTTTACGTTATGCTAAGAGGTATGTTTGTGATAATAACTAAAATTGAGTTCTACTTAAAAGGGAGACACTGGACTGACAGACATATATATGAACATCTGAACATGTGGGCACGTTATTGTTCCCAATCACAACTTATTTTTATTGTTCTTTCTTAATTTATATCTCAAAAGACGC
>JAHZNG010004866.1:0-25476 GCA_027744375.1 Orchesellides sinensis
CCCATGTCTTACTCCGTGGTTTTCTACTAGGGAAATTTACCAATAACTGATTTTATAATCCTGACTGATGCGTTGTTTTATTACGAAATCGGCGGGTATAATCTCCATGCACGCTAGTATTACAATATAAACCTTAAGCTTGATCTTGAAAAAAAAATTTGTTTGTAAAAGCTTTGAACTTGGAAGCATTTTTAACGGTCATACCATGACCATTATGATTTGCTACATGAATACAAAAACAAGCCAATTTCATTGTTGGCAAATTATATTTGTATGCTACAGCTAAGCTACAGATATTTATACCTACTATTACATACAAGGGCGGAAGAAAAGTAACAATGAGAAAGGTCTTTGCGGCATACGCATGTTTTGCATGCAAATAGAACTGATTATAAAAGTAAATGTCAATACGCATAAAATGGCATTTCGACATGACTCCATACAGTATTACTTACCCTGGAAGACCAGACTGTTCCATGTGATTGGCAATTGTGACATCCTTACTCCACACATCAAACTGCCATTTATAAATGCCTAGCAATCCACTGAGAATATTGCCTGAATGAATGCCAATTCTCATATTAATATCGACTTTCAGCGCATCCCTGGACAATAATGAATAAAGTATTTGACCCTTTTATTAACGCAATTCGTCCAGATTTAGCACATAATGTTTTAAAATATAAATAAATAAACATTCTAGTATAAACTCAACTTTGTCTACTACAATAATGACATGGACATTTATTCAAATTTTAATAGTCTGTTACCTCACCTTACTTCCTTAATGATTTCAATCATGTCAAACCCAAAACGAACACAGTTTTTGGCATGGTCTGGAGTCTGAGTTTGAAGGCCGGAGACCGCATAATAGCAATCACCCAGCAGTTTAATACGGACGCAGTTGTGTTTCTAAAACAAAGCGAAGGAGAATTCATGATAATGAGAGCAACCAATATGAATATTTTAAAACTCTATTCAATGTTCAAGTCAGGGATGGGAATATAGGTATACTGTGAGATAAACATTGTACATTCGTAAATCATTTAGCATATTATGCAACTTTTTGCACGTGGAGTAATGAAATCAGGGTTAACCTAGGCATATATACAGCGTTCATTTGTAAGCAAATTGGAATGAACTCGAACTATGTACATAAGACTGCCAGAAATATCAAGATGGACATTATGAGAAGCATGCTAAATGAAAGAAAGAGGTTTTTAGTACCGTAGCAGCAGCATCGAATCTTCCAAATAGTTCATTTAGAGTTTCCACCAGTTCATCTGCTCGAAGTTTAACTGTTAATGGAGTGAAATTGACAATGTCTGCAAAGAGAATGCTAACATTCTCATGCTTTTCAACAAACAAGTCACTGCAAATAAAAAAATCATTTAGTTTAGCAAACAGGACTACTATATATAAATATATGTAGCTACATACTTATGTATTCATTCTGAAGATTATAGAGATAATGTTTACATGTGTGGAAGCATTTCTACATGTGCAAACATTATTTGAGCAAATTTGCCTTTGGGAATTACAGTCATTTTGTTGTAAGGTTAAACTTGTTTAAATGTCGATTTATACGGCAGCGCTCAATATAATAAGCCAGTTTGAACTGACATTGACTGCAATTCGTAAACGAATAATTTGGGAATTTCATTTACTACGTATGTATTTGCTACAAATTCATTTTAAATTTTTGTCACGTTAACAAACCTAAATGGTTTCTTATGCATGACACTATGATCTTCTGGACCTCTTCCTCGATCCCTAGGGCTGCGACTAAGTGAGCTAATATTGGACACGTTGGAACAACGCTTCCTTGGCTCATGTTGCTGCGTCGTGGATTCTTCTCCATATTCGCGGATTGCATTTCGAAGCTCTTCTTTCACCAACTTGGAAATGTGATCTGGCAGGATACTCCCTAGCAGTTGCTCCTACAAGTTTATGTAATTTAAGGATTTGTATCAATGTTACATGAGAAAGTTTTCTTGTGCATTTCTTTTGTCAAAAACTTGCATTTTCCCATGACCATACTACATATGTAGCTTCTTTGGAATATAACCAAAGCGCTTATTATGTTGCTTCTGGCTAGAGAAACCGTGTTATGTAATGCATATATTTAAGTATCGGAATTAAAAGAACATATTTTTGCTTTAGTAATAGCATATTATTGTTATTGTTATATGGTTTGCGTTACTATTACATTATAAATAAATGCCCATCAATTCTACCTTAACTATAAAAAAATCCTGGACTCATTGGTGCCAATCTATTATGAATGTGTGGTCGTTTTATTTATAACTCTATTCATTCCATTCAGTCATTATGTTCCATAAATACCATACTAATGATTTATTAAGGTAAGGTGAGAACAGCCTCGAAATTAATATGGGTACATTAGCCAAAGGGATGACGTCATCCAGTTAATAAGAAGTATTATTTGAATACGCTTGAAAGTTTTCTTGATAGTTTTATTGATAAATTGCACGGTTGTTATACATATGCATAACATGTATGATGTTTGTATGGAAGAATGAATTTCCACACAAAGAAACTCATAAGACTGGAACGTGTAATATTAAACCTTTAACAAACATCAAATTTCGTAAGTTTCCCGAGTTTTTTAGACCATGTGCCTATCATTACTTTTTTGAATTAATTTGAGTAGCCCACAGACGTTGCAGATTTTTATGCATACACATGCCCGGTTCCCTTCCTGGCAAATCATTTTAAGTCAAGTAAAACGTTTTCTTAGAGATACAATCTTCTATTCTACTCTTATTTAAATGTACCTATGTAAAATGCACCTTATTTCCATGCATTCCTTATATATGTAGGTATAATGTATATTATTCTGACATGAACAATCAGATATGGGAAAATGGCAAGTCTTTGAACAAAAGCGATAAAATTACTTGCAAGTAGCATATTGTAATGCACAATGGTGCAGTATGGTACGGCAGTAAAAAATGGGTTTTATTTTTTACCTCTTGGTCTTTCTCATAATTTTTCTTGATCGTGCTCTTTATATATCCTCGACGATCCATGAAAGCTCGTCGAATTGTGACTTCATTCATCAACTGTGAATATACACCCACAGCATTGGCACAAAGATAGAATACCATCTCTGCAAAAACCTGTTGCAAGGTGACATTTATGCTCGTTTTGAATTTCATTTCTTGTGAAGTCTTAGAAAATGCGTATTTACGACATAATTAGGCATACACATATATATATATAACAACACATACCCTTCTTATAGATTCTCTTCCATCGTAGTACTTATCTATATCATGCAAAATCCCTGAGGTAATGAGATGAACTGTGCTAACAAAAAGGCCAAGTATTACAGCTTGATACTTTTTTGGGAATGGCAAGAAAAAGTAGATCAGGATAATTGACTGAAAGGCTAATGGAGTTCGTATCACATCTATAGTCAAGTAGTAATACACAGTCAACCCTATATCAGGTAATAATACTGCAAAGCAGGTCAAAACTGATAAAGCTATTTGAATCTTCTGTCCATGTGGCTTTCCTTTAAAAAGTTTTTCATCTGAGACTAACATGTACATAATGGCACAAGCTATGAGGATTATTCCATGAGCTGTTATCTCCGGAAGTGCTAGGTATACCGCGTGCTAAAAAAGACACACAAAAGACGGAGAAAGTAATCATTGGACTTTGCTTTGACCAGATCAAATGCAAAGCTATTCGACACATACAGCTAAATAACAAAATGGCATTTTTCTTACTTCTACTCCACATCGTATATGTGCCGGTGTTGTGTAATTGGCAGCGCATGTTACTTCCGGATCGTTTTCTAACCAGTTGTCATGAACAATACTAAAGTAGAGCAGGATCAGTATGTATGCAAAGCTAAGAACAACTTGCATCACGAGATAGACATTAAAGTAAGAGTTTTGTATGCGGAGGAAATAGCGATCATAAAGCTCCTCCAGGTCATCGATGCGGAAACGGTTCTATAAATTGTGAAATGGACATTATCCATATATACCACATAAAACTCTGCAGATTTCGCTAATAAAATTGTTTGTTTCGTAGAAAAGCGGAGTAGCAAATGAAATTGCCTTACCCGAAGATATGCCCATGACCAATTTCGGTCATCCAAATGGTGTACAGAGTCTGATTGAGCTTCAGCAAGTAGCGAAACTTGACTAGCTCTTTTTGGGGACAAACTCATGGAATTCCTTGCAAGAAAGGAAATGTTGTCCACACTCAATCTCTCCATATTTGTCAACAAATTGACTGTATTTCAGAACTTAGCGTGGGTCAAATATTTGTTTTTATCCCTAGAGAGGATTAACGCTATATAAATGGTTGTTGGCAATCTTTGCCAATGAATATGAGCATTGTGGAGAGGAGACATACACCCCCACCTGCCTTGTCTATGTCTATTACATAAGTTCAGATACATAAATTTTTGGTTCTTTCATCTAATAACTGAGAGCTGATTGACATGATGAATTTTATGAAATAATGCAAACGTTCACTACTGAAGTAATATATTTTTAAGTATGCACAAACTTTTCACACTTTATTGAATGCTCATTGACGAAAATCTTTATCTTTTAGTTTAAAACTGATTAACAATTTGTCATACCTAAAAATTCCACTGATCACCGTTATCAAATTTTAATCAACCAACGTTACGCTTTCCATCGGGGACAATATGACAAATATACCAAGCCATCTTTTTTGGCTACTTGTTGTTTGCCTCATTAATTCTCATTATCACTTCCACTGAAACTGATATAATATCCTAGAATGCTGTAGTTTGCTTTAATAGATAGGATTATACCTACTTGCATATGTATGCTATATTTTACATGTTCCTATGCAATCTCATCCATCCCGTCATCAAAAACACATCTCGTTAAACAAAGGGATAACATTAATTACACAATGGGTAAATTGTACATAATCACTTGGGCATGTTTTTTATTCTTGAAAGAAAGCCAGCAAAGAAGAAGCTCCACGAACAAACGAGCAACTGAAGGCTTGTAAAACACTGGCTTATGCATATGCACTGAAATAATATCCAGACTCCATTAGAACACAATTTCACTTTATCATGTTCGCTCCTCTCACTCTCTGGTCCCTCACGTGAATGTCCAGGAAATTTTTGAGTTGTAACGATTTCCCCTGGAAATAATATCGCGATATCTAAAACAGAATGGCTTGCAAAGATACTTTAAACGAGCCATGTATGTAATTCATGCCATAAATACGGGATGAACACTTAGTATGTAGATTTTCCACAAAGCGAAGAATTATAAGCGAAGGTAAAAGCTGGCACTGTCTTCAGTCAGTGTGTGTGGGGAATGAATGATGCTGAAGAAGGAAGTGAACTATCCAGTGAAGAGAAGACGAGTGATACCCCAACTAGGAATGCTTGAGAATTGGGAATAAGAACTACTTTGTGAAAGATCAAGAACACTTTGTTTTACACATTTCTATGTATATATGCATGTTAAATGTCATGCTCACGATGCGGTAGGTTGTTCTCAAGTGAATTCCATAAGTGAGACTAATACCCACTTGCTGAGTATATTATGTTATAATGGAATAACAACCTTCATAAGGTGTAAGATATGGCTTGCATGTAACATTGGCTTTCAGCAATGCTACTATACTAAATAGGTACAATAATGACGATAAAGATAATTTTCAGGCATCTGAGCAAGCAAAGATGTGATCGTGATACGCACAAAATATTTAACAATGTTCATTACATCCGCTTTTAAAGTAACCTGATTTTCTGTAAAACAACGTCACAATAACTTTTATCTTCACAAAAGCTCCTAACCCTTTATACGGCATCCAATGAAGTGGTTGGATTGGATAAATGATGAGTAATTGTTTAGATAGGAACGTTTTCTAAAGGGAGAGCAAGGGAAAATGTAATAGTTACTTGGTGTCTCTTCCTATCTTCTTATCACGAAGCTGTTGTCTATTTTTCTTCAGAGTTAATAGATTTCCAGTATTTACTGATGTGTCTTATCAGTTCATCATTTTCATACATATTTTTATTGTGATTATGACGCTAGTCTGACATCTCGCACCACCTTAATTCTTTTGACACTTAATCAATGAAATGCTCGTATATTTGCAGAGTTCAGAAATATTCTCGAAAATGTAAGCACTGTTGAAAGTTATGATAAGATTAAACTCACTATTGAATATTCTCATGTATGAAATTAATTGGTAGTTTTTTCACACGATTACACGAAACCAAATCAATCCATGTAAAATAACAAAAGTAACTAATGCTTGGGTTAAGATATTCGTATTAAACATTCAAAAAAGTGTCACAAAAGTCTAAACTCAACACTGATAAAAGCTATACTATGTTCCAGTGCAATTTTTCTGCCTGATGTGCGAGCGTGTGATTGGGAGGCTGGCATAACTGGAAATGTTACGTTAATTCTGATGTGTCACTAGTCACTATGTACCACAAACCGTTAACATTGTAGGTATTATCATTCCAATCCTGGTGTTCATTTTCATTACCAAAAATATAATCATCAGCCAAATACAATCATCGTATAATTTCAGTAAACGTAAAATAGAGGAAGATTAATTCTGTCTGATAACACTGGTAGGCTAAGGTTGTGGAATACAACAACGCTGTTTAATGTATGACACCTTATTGTGAATCTAATTGAAATGCAAAACACGAGTATATTATCTTATCCTGCGTGCAGTTTCAAATCAATACCATGTAACCTTCACCAATCATTGTAATCGAAAGGAATCAATAGATTCCAAAACATAAAAAAGCTTAACGACAAAATGGTAGCGTACAATACAGTCAAATGAATTTTACAGAAACTAAGCTGTCAGATACAACTTTAGTATATTACTGGCAAAATAATATTGAATATGTAGTATGTGTATGTAGTAAAGCAATTTCATGAGATAAGCACATCATTATCACCGAAAGGATAGTAATTAACGAATCTCGATTTTATTTATTATTCATGATTATTGACGTCTGAAAGTCTAAGTATTCCTAATTTATGTATCGTACTGCTACAAAGGCTTAACAAAGTTATATAAAATGCTATTCAGCTTTTTCTTCGTTTTCTTCTGTTTCGTCTGTTTTAACAGCAGGATTACTGTTGCTAAACTTCTTAAATTTTGCGACAAAAAATCCGTCCATATTATGGGAATGCGGATAAAATCGTCTGGTCAAATTCATGGTTGGGTGAAATCTATAAAAACATATGAGCATTAAGGGTATTATATTAAGGATTCGTAGCGTCGCATCAGAATCGTTAAGTACACATATAGCTACAACGCAACTACCTTTTGTCTTGAAATCTGGTAAATCCAGGTGTACCAAAATCCAGGCCAGTGGGTACTAACTTCACATTTCTTTTCCTGAGCGCAAGTGCTACGACTTCTTCATTTTCTTCAGGCTGCATTGACAAAACAATGTTATAAGTTGCAGAGAGTCAAACAAACCCTTATTTTGTCATTAAAATAAATGCATTGTTAACAATGTACCAATATCGAGCAGGTTGAATAAACAAGATAACCACCAGTTTTAGATGAGGCATCTAGGCAATCAATCGCCGCCATGATTAATTCCTTCTGCTTCGTATTAGTCCTTTGAATGTCTTTAGCATCTCGCTGTGTCTTGGTTGAAGAATCTTTAGAAATGACTCCAGTTCCAGAACATGGTGCATCTAGCAAAACTCTGTCAAACCCTTTGATTACTTCTGGAAGTTTACGACCATCATACGAGCAAATTACAGAGTTCTTTACTCCCATTCTATGAAAGTTGCCGATGAGGGCCTTTGCTCTGTCATTGTTAAACTCATTTGCAAACAAAACGCCAGTATTCTTCATTAGAGCAGCTGTAATAAATATATAGATATTTTAAAATGATAATAGTCATAAGGAAATTATGATAAACGGCTAATTATGTATTGGTTATGGCTTAAAACATTTAAAACTGACGATCGGCTTCTACAATAAAACAAGAATTACCTTATGATAATGCGAAGTAGTTGTAGTTTTAAATCAAAATATAACAGGTCAAAATAAATTATAAATTTCGTCTCATCAACATTGACAGATTAAATTACCTTCCTTCTTCTCTTTTAGTTTTAAAATCCAGCAGGACACTGATAACATCTTTGATTCTATCAACAACAACTTGTACATCAAAATTTTCTTCGTCACCCTCTGGAAAATCAATTTTATCTGGGTCGTCTCTCTCTCTGCTTCTAAAATAAGCCCAAGCCAAAATATTCACATAATTTTAAGTAAACAAAATATTACCCATACAAACTTTAAATGAATGACAACTAAATTTACCCTCCAGTTTTCATGTTAGCAAGCTTATGCCATTTAGTAATCTTTGAATCTCCTTCTTCATCGTCATCATCTCCACCCTTTTCCTTCCACTCTTGGTCATCCTCTTCCCCTTCACCATGCCCACTATCTTCCTCTTCGGATCCAGAAAAGTCGTCTTTCATCATTTCATCTTCACTTCCCCCCGCTTCCTCTTCACTACCCACCTCCTCATCTCCGCTTGCATTCTCCTCGTCACTATTACTTGCAGCCAACTGATATTCCTCCTCCTCCTCCTCAGATTCTGACTCTGGAACCTTTTGGATTGGTTTCTGATTTCGCTTACCAACATTATTCTTCCCAGGGCTCCCTGCAATAAAAAATAAGACACAACTTTATTTTATTCTAACAGATTACAGACCAAATACTCCAACCACCAATCCACTCGTCCACTACACAACCCATTTCAAATATTTATACTGATTCCACCTACCTCTACTTATTTCCTTTCCCGTTTCTTTCTTCGCTTTAAACGGCAAGCCAGGCTTTAACTTCTTGTAGTCCACTCCATGCTCCATTTCCGCCTTTCGTTTCCTTGCAGCCAAGTCAAACTTCTTTTTATTCTTATTCACTCCTCCTCCTCTCCCATTCTGACTGGAACCTGCCACTCCAGGAAACGACGGTGGGGGTTGTTTTCTCGCCTTCCTCCCAGGACCAGATTTGGGCTTCTCTGACCAATTCGCCTTACGACCCATTTTCACTCACTAAACTAATCACTAACCAATCACAATATAAAATAGTATGTTATCACAACAAACTCTTCATAAAAACAAAATATCTGCACATGCACTGTCCGTCTTACTTAAATAGTTTTTTCGAACAATCCAAAACCTAACACTCACACTTAAAATCTTAAACTAAGATAATCAATTCCAATCAAAAATGAGTTTAAAATGACACAAGCTCATATGATTTTGATTGACCGTTTTGAAAACTGTTAATTAAAACTTGTCAACAATGCTGCATGGGTGTATTTACCTGCAAGGTTCAACATAGAATGGGATGTAGAAAGCATGTGCGACCTATGAAAGCATTACTTTGATTGATACACCCTCCACATGCACCTTACTCTATGGCTTTTTACTGTCTTAAATGAGACAAATATGTGCATACTTGGTTTGGTGCTTTAGTCATTTAGAATATTGGAACTTCGATGGAGGCTTTACTTTGTGCATTATTCAAGGAATGAAAGCATTTTTGTGTGATAGGATATGATTCAAAATGTGAAAGGGTTATAAAAGGTTTAAGATTGTCTTAAGGAGAGCTTTCATATTGGAAATGGAAAAGGTGCGTTTTGTGTCAGACTGATGAAATCCGTATGCATAAGGACACAGGATGATTAGCAGCATAAAGATATACGATTACTACGATGCTGTATATTTTGCATGGGACTATTTTTTAATTAAGTCAAAGAGAACAAACTTTTTATATACAAATGCTCTATAAAATTTATAATTATTTGCATGTACAAATTTGTTTAATACCAACTCAAAATTTTTAAATATAATTTGTTACAATATAAGATTAAATGAAGGCACTTGAATGCGTATATAATGGGTATTATGTACATAAATATAATGGGAGAGGGAGAGACTTTCCGTTGTCATTTCCTTGTCGCATCCATTAGGTATATCCGTAAAAGGGTAGAATTTGGAGTATCTGTGAGGTAGCGGATCGGGTTCATCAGTCTCATTTGCCGTAGCCAAAGCCTGGGTAGCCACTATGATAAGAAGGAACAAAAATTCAATACAATTAATAATTATTCCATCATCAAGTGTATCTATAGATGATAGAATAGAAGTCTTCCCATGTTCATTAACATTGGAATTGGTTCATTTAATACAAATGGAAATGAAAGAAAATACATAAGTTACTTACAATCCACCCCCACTTGAAGAAGCAGAAGCCGATGCAGAGGCACTAGCTCCACCAAATCCTCCCCCCATTGGGTATCCGTATCCGTGTCCGTATCCTCCAAAATAACGCCCGCGTCTTAACAACGGTAATTTTCTAATGGCTTCGGTACCCTTTGAGTTTACTTGGTCCTCTGAAATGAAAACAAGAAATTTAAAATAATGTGAAATGGAACTTTTATAATTTAGCCATAAAAACTTTTATGAAAGTTGGGATTTTAAAAACTAGAATTTACCTTCTAGTAGAAGTTGTTTGCACTCTGAAAAGGACACCAGTAGGGCTGCAACGACCAGAAGGGCTGCAGTGAAGACGAAAAGTTTGGATGCCATTTTTTGAGTAAAAGTTTGAAGACCTTCGTTCAGACCGTTACAAGTTGAAGCCCAAAAAGTTGGATTGAAGGACTTGTTATATGTGTCAAACGAGTTTGGCTCACTATTGAAGTTATCAGGAGGATGAATGAAAATGGAATGATGATTTTCGTAAAAAGTTCAGGAGTTTTTATAGGTGACATATAGGGCATATACGACAAAGGTTCATTGGGTAGTGTGTTGGTGTAAAGAAAAGCTTAATACATTCACATAGGTATATGATAAACTGAGGTATCTTTAGCATGTCGTTTGATACTACTTACCATAAGGTCTAAAAAGACCCTTTCTACTTTCTTGGATTAGGAAATTCCAGTTATTTTAGTTCACGTAGTTTTTTAAAGGATAGCACCATACGTATACATACCTAAGTTAAAGGGTTAGAAATATAAAAATCCTAAAACCCCTTCATGCACGATAGTCATGTCTTGGTGCATGCACAAATAACCAGATACTCTGTCCTTTTGAATTAAGCTTCAAAATCCCATGCCCGATTTATTCTGGGATTTCTCCTTAAAATGCTTGTTAGGAAATTCCTATCCTAATTTTAGATTTAACACAAGCGTTATAGAAGGCACCTACCTGTGCAGCTACGGAATTTCCGGCGATATTTCCTTTAAAAATATTTGGGTGTTTTTAAATGCAGCTCTGGTGGGATTTAATTTTTTAAGACACCAATTGAATATGCCTAATACACACACAGCTTGTCCTCAGGATAAAAATACCGCATAAAAATCCATCTTTTGAAACGCTAGCTTGTCCAAGGATAAAATAAATTATGAGGGTTGTAATAATTTTTGTTTTTTTGTGCATACTACATGCATATATTTCATACGGGAAAGTTTCATCTTGTTTCTTGCTAACATTATCCAGATGACCTTAGCTCTTTGCTTGTAATAATAATAACATGAGTCACTCATTGAAGCAGAGATGTAAAAAACACTACGTGTGCCTTCACTTTGTTGGCTTTGCCTACGATTTTTCTTTTAAGAAAACAAAGGAACAAAAAAGATACCACTTTTTTACGCCGAGTCTTTAAGGAAAGGGGTTATTGCATGGGCGCTTGTACAACTGAAAATACTTAAAGACTGTGACTGTCAAGAAAATTACTTGCTTTAGTGAAAGATAACGATACAGGGTAAAACTACATGAAGTTTTGGATACAGATCTGCTTCTTGTATGAGAATTCATAAAAGCGCTATTCATTTCAGATTCCCAACTTTCCAACGATTTTACACTTTTCTTCACCCACACATACCTACATCAAGAATTGTTTTGAAAGAGGAAGCTTCTATAGACATTCTGAAACATATTCGTGGTTATCATAATAGCAAATTAGCGAATAGTAATGATCGAGTAAAATTTAACTAATATTGAAATTAGTCTTTAATAAAAAATAATAATTCCTAATTTGTTTATAACGATAACATTGATAAAGCTGCAGCATTATGTATGTATACTTTCATTTTGTTATAAAAATGCTTATAGAATTTTGCTAGTCATAGGATAAACACTATACACTATACTATGTATGTATGTATGTATATATCAATAATCGATTATCATATTTATCTTATTATCAGTATTAAGCATAAAATTAAAATTAAATTACATACATATTTAAATTGAAATCGTATATCATACTTTAAAGCTTTGTTTCAGTGAACAAGATGAAATCTTTGTCCATTTTGTCATCGAGTAAAAGTCAGTGATCCCTTGTACCAGCTATAGTTTTTAACCATGTATTTTAACATAAAATTACTCCAGTTTGAAATAGTTATGACTATACAAGTAATCACACGTCATTACTTTAAAAATTGTTAACAATTAAAATACATTTTA
This sequence comes from Orchesellides sinensis, assembly GCA_027744375.1. Taxonomy (NCBI): domain Eukaryota; kingdom Metazoa; phylum Arthropoda; class Collembola; order Entomobryomorpha; family Orchesellidae; genus Orchesellides; species Orchesellides sinensis. The sequence goes on from JAHZNG010004866.1 coordinate 12,510, forward strand.
GGTTCAAGGTTGGTTTTAGTTTAACCTTTTAACATGTATTTGTTGCAATTAATTGAGTTCTAACTTAATTACCTCTTGCTGATATCGTATATGACCATAGAACTCTGGTTTTGTTACGTATAATTGTAAGGCATACCACAATGTCTAAGTTTAAATGCTCTACAATGAAAAAATACTATAATTTACATAAACTACTTTTCGTATTAAGAGAGTTCATAATGAATCTGACAAATGCCAGTCTAGTTGTTTTTATGGTGCATAAGCAAATGAAGCATAATGAATCATGTTTCGTTTCTGTTTCTTGAACCTAGTCTCAAAATAAACACTTCAAGCCAACATACTTTTTCCTATCTGAAACCAGGTGTTTGATTTAGCTTCTTTTAAAAACAGAAGCATCATGAAAATAAGAGGCAAATGCATTCTTTCTTCTGCAGATAAAACCCGGAGGTATGTATCTAATCCAGATATATGTACCTCTACCTCTATACCTCTAACTCTATAGCGATTATACTTCATGGAGTAAAAAATTTTGGTGCAAATGGAAATTCTGAACGAGGGGGTGCGGGATGTTACAGTGTGAACAGAGAACAGTTTTGAACACATGTATGTAGGTGTTAAATTCTGATGATGATATCATTAAAGAAATGTATTGATTTTTGTCAGATTTAAAGTTATTTTTTAGATAACACCTAGATGAGGAGAAATATAAGACTTTTGTTTCTTCAATAATAGGTTCCTTTTCTAAAACCCTTGCAACTCATCTCGCAAATCAAAGAAACTTAATTGGTCAAAAGCATACGTCGGGCTTATACGTAATGTATATGAGACAAAAGACATTTAAAAAACCGTTGCAAATCTAAATTGAACTGACACGCATTTGCAAAGTATGCAGACGTATGTATCTTAAATAGGGAAGATTAGTGAGAAGATCGGCTTTCCATTCTGATTTGTTCTCTCTACTAAAATATAGATACCCATTACATTAGCATATTTCCTACGTAGGTATGTCTATATTCCTGATGAGCACGACATATCAAGCAATTTTAGGCATACAGGAGTTGAGTAACCCTTAAAAGAAAAGAATAAAGGGCAATACACAGGGATAAAGGCCGTAAAAAATTGTTGCACTCCACTCTGGTATCGATAATATGAAGCAGAAGGTACAAACGATAATCTAACTTCCTTTGTCGCCTAAAAAATGCTTCTTACTGTAGATGAAAGTAATCAGACATTATGATGTTATCGGATATATGTATGATTCATAAAGATATGCACTATGCTTCTATAACCAGAACCAGGTTTCTGTATCATGTTTAATACGTAACAAAAATCTAGCTTAAGCCGATGATACGATGGTGTGCCTTTATAACTTTAAATAAAATGTGTTAATATGATTAAAACCACATCATCTACATACATGAAAAGTCTAATAAAAATAAAACGCCTCAACTCCCTGAGACAATGCGCTTTAAAAACAGGAGCTGCCTCTCTGTCAAGTGAAAAAAAATGTCATTTCTGTATTCGTCTGTGGCTATCCCCATTCAACCGGTTGCTCGCTTGGCGTTAGGCGGTTAGGCTGTCATCAATTTCAATTTTCGTCTCGTATTTTCTTCTGGTACAAATTGTTTTTAATGGGTATGCTGTACAAATCTCTCCCATGCAGCTGCCTTCATTTTGACATATCTGAAATAAAAAAGCATAAATTATTAAAATTATATTGATGAAATTTTTATGACACGTTTACTGTGGTTGCTTAAAAATTCTGGCTTGTGACTGAAATCTTCAATACAAATAGAATGGTAATTAATGCTTTCTTACGTTGGTCACATAAGGGACTGACGTTTTATGCTTTTTATGTATTAGATAAGTGTGTCTACCAACAAAGCTTGGCTCTGACGCGTACTTAATCCTGCATGCAATTACTTTATTTTACTACAGGAATTGCAGCTCCTTAACACTTCTAGTTCTAGATTGTCCACCTTGCTTCATTACTTAATATACTAATTCAAAATCCAAAACTGTTAAGCGCAGACAGGCAATGACCTATCTCTAATGTAAGGTTAACTCAAACGTAGACTTTTAAATTGAGGTACGATTAACATTTCTAAAAATAAAAAATAAATTAGACCTAGTGTTGGTTCAAAACTCATATAAAGACAATTAAATGCATTTTACCAGCCAGCTTGTCTGGTACATATTATTTGGTGATAGTCATTTCAGGTTCTGCATAACTCATAAAGATAAAGTGGAAGAAAGAAGTGCAATATTTTGACTTGGCTAATCTCATCCAAGCAATCTTAAAAACTTTAATGAGTTACAACTATACAATTCAACTTGACAAAGTTGTCGTAATACATACATGACTCATAATACATAAGTATGTATACAGTATACATAATCAAATACAAAGCGCGCATTTATCAAGCAACCTGGCTTCACACTTCCGAGCTCGTGTGTCGCACAGTAGCTCTGAGACATGCCGTCTTGTGCTATCTCTTTTGAGACAAGCAATTAAGAATGATTAAAGAAGAAGCGATAACCATAAGATTAGTGTTTTGCTTGCTCGATTATTCCAAATAAAGGCTCTTTAATGTGTTTTATTATGGGGCCACCATGTTCGCTGTAAATTCTTATCTGGCAATTGCTGCTGTCTGAATTTTTTACGAAAATTTGCGTTTGTAAAAACATTCCGAATGTTTTTTGAAAAATTCAGAATTTCTTTTCCCTTTTCAAATTGTACAAATGCGACTACGATGTACCAAACTTAGTATAAGTATATATCATTCATTTTATTGTAGACATCTATAATTTTTCAAAAATGTTTTTTTTATTCCAAAGACTTATTTCTCCCTTTTCTGCTTGGAAGTAATGAATTATGAATGAAAGACAAAGCCATTAGGGCCACGACAGAAATCACTTTATTTCATTTCAGCCGTGCCCTGTGGGTCTTAGGCTAAATGTTATTGCGGCTCTGTACTTCTAAAAGCAACAGAAAACAAAACACACATAGACCACGGATGACTTGTGTGCATGTTCCGACTGTCAAAAAGTCGTCCCTTCAAGAGTACTCTTACTTATAGATCCCACAGCGTTTATATTTTTATTTATATTACTACTAGATGCATGAGACATGGACTGCGACTGCAGAGATTTACTGCGTCGAGACGAGCCTACAGATTTTTGTATTAACTGAAATTCCTAAAACATGTTTTTTATGCAAGTTGTTCGTTCTGCTGATGAATTTCTTCACAAACTATTACTGGCTTCTTAATTTTTTTACATTCATGCAAGAACAAATGCCGGCACTATCTGTATCATAAAACATAAATCTACAAGAAAAATACATTAAGGATTAAATATTGCATGCACTTACATCTTATCTTAGCTAGCTGACGGAGCATTGTCATGTGAGATCATCCGGTTACTCCCACCTCCCGATCCCAGTGAAAGAGAGTCACTGGTAAACTGTACACCTGAGCGTATGCAAGATGACGAGTTTCCTTGAATACTGACATGAGAGTGCTTTTCTTCCGTAGGGCTTTCATTAGACCGGGTATAATATTGTGGCGACGGTGTGGATGAATTTTCTGCTGTAAGTCCACCTCCTCCACCTCCACAATACCCAACAACCCAAGGATTTCCATTAATTATTCCCATGCCATTTCCAACACCAAGAAATGTTGGGGGGCTGCCATTACCACAGTCGTAAGTAGAGTTGGGGCAGGTGTTATTGTTATTATTATTGTTATTATTACTCGAGCATGTAATAAAGCTTGAGTGGTGCTGAATTGAATTGCTGCTACTAACGGGTGCAAAATCAATCATGGCATTAGTTCCTCCATAATGAGAGGCAATTACGCTTGACGCAACTGCAGAAGAAGTTGGCGATGGGAAATGAGGATACTGCGGTGGACTATAATGGCTGGAATATGAGGATGGATCAAAAAGAGCCATTCCTGCTGCTGCTGCGGCAGCAGCCGAAGATCCACCAGTCTGCGTAATGGTATAAGTAGAAGAAGGGGAGTCTATTGCATTTGAGACATTTGTAATGTTGTTGTTGCTGCTACTGCCAGTTCCCGTGTTTACAAAGGCATAAGGGTTGTTTTGGATTACACCCACTCCAATGGATGCAGCCACGGCAGAGGCTGAATTCTCAGGTGAGCCTGTAGAGATTGGAGGGGTTGTGGTGAAATGGTGGTCGGCTGAGCTTGCTCCTGTTGCTCCTGACGAAGAGGACGAGCCCAACACACCTGTTGTAGTAATGCATGGATTTGATGAGGCAGAGCCGGTAGAAGGGGCACAAGGGTAGTTGCCGTTCATTGAGACACTCCCACTTGAGCTTGGCTCATATTGAGGATGATAATGGTGGTGATGTGCATGAGAATACACGGATGCTCCAGGTGGTGCCAATGACATGCCATCTAAACTAGACGGTGGCCCTGATGAGCCACCTGGATGACCAGCGCCAGGAAAGTAGTTGTAGGGTTTTAGTGCTTGGCATTTCCTTCTAAAGCCACGTGGCCTACGACGAAAGCTACCCTCTTCAAACATATACTCTGATGCGGGATCAATGGTCCAATAGTGACCCTTTCCCGGTCTACCGAGCCCTTTTGGTAATTTTATAAAGCATTCATTTAGAGATAAGTTATGCCTTACAGAATTTTTCCAGCCTTGGTATGAGCCACGAAAGAAGGAGAACCGCTGTTGGAGAAACTGGTATATTTCACTAAGCGTAAGTCGCTTTGTGGGAGAACTTTGGATTGCCATCACAATTAGAGCAATGTAGGAATATGGAGGTTTTTCTTGGCGTCGACCACCCACTGGGTTTATGTTACTCCCTCCATTGCTAGCGCCTCCATTATTTTGATTACCCGATGAGCCAACGTTTGAATTCAAACTTGAACTATCAGAGTTTCCATTGCCGGTTAGGGCTGCACTTAAAACAGGATTTTCATTTAAAGTCATTGTTGTAGAGTCGCTATTAAGCTTTTTTCTTGCCTTTGCAGACGCTGGACTTTGCTGAATTAAGCTTCTTAGCGTGGGGGATGATGATGAGGAGGATTCAAAGCAATCTATGCTATTTAATGAAATTGTTCCAGCACTATTGTTAACCACACTATTGATTGAGATTATTGATGGAAGCGTAGCACTACTATGACAGTTAACACTTGTGACCGTAGGTATATGAGAAAATCCTGAAGAAAGGAAAGACTCATGTAAATGAGGGACCCTTCCGTTTCTCTCACTTTGAATCATAGTATCAGATAGTATAAGTAAAAAGGTCACGGTTTACTATTTTAATAAAATACAGAAAACACACAAAACTTTCTGAGTAAATGTAACACTGGGGCATACCAAGAATTTCCGGAAACTAAGTATTGTCTTCATATTAACTATACCCTAAATTAAAATAGCTGTAAAATAATAACTTGATTTCTTTCAATCTTTGATATTCTGAATAATTACGATTTTAAAGGAAAATAAGAATGTTCAACTTCGTTGCAGCGCAAGGGTTGAAATGGTAAAGTCAAACGAAAGAAAGTAGAGATGAGACGCTGTTTCTTTTGGTGTCTGTTCTTTCTAAGGTGTTTGTAATCTGCCAGGCATACTACTACGTAATATTATCGCCTTCATCTTTTTCATGGTGCTGCTTTGTGTTGTCAGTCTGTAGCATAGTGGTATATGTGGAGATGATGTGTGTAAAGTTGCTCAAAAGAAGAACAGACGTTTGTTTTGTTGTGATGATCAGGATGAGATGAGGGTGAATCTCTTACTTGCATGGCTGAAGATAAAATTTCTTGAAGATGCTCACTTTGACTTTCAAGGGATATTATGGTGATGTACGTATTATATCCATAACACACATAACACTTCCAACAACTGCGATTAGGTATGTGTATTTGTATGTTATACGTAGTCTTTTACGTACGCATGTACCCAAACGTTCAGTTGTTAATTTGTAAGAATCCTGAAGAATTTTGTTGCATGCATGAAATGTCTACACGAATCTATAAAGATCAATCGTCTTGTTACGAAAAAGACTACAAAGGATTTATTTTAATATGCGTGTATGAAAAACATGATTTACACAGATAACTTACTGAATGTTTTTACTTCTTGCATACTTGCAAGAGGGTAGGTGATGATTTGTTAATGAAGGCTTGTTATTATTACTGTATTACTTTATATTCATTCCTCCGTGGCTGATTTCTTAGAAAGTACACATAAATTACGTTTAAGATGCATGATAATCGCTAATAAATTATTTTTAATATTCTGTACTTTAAAAAAGTGTACCTACCTGATTGGGTTTCATGTCGCATTGATGGATGGTCAAACTAAAACTAATTTTCATTGCGACCGAGAATATCCAGCTAAATTAAGACAACTTCATTGTTATATTTGTAACTATTAGTATTTTTTAAATATTTAATATACACATATATGCAAATGTGAATAAGTCATAAAATATGAACAATCAGCTATTGATTTGAAAACATTCAGACATAAGAGACAGAGAAGATATTAAGGATTGTCCCCTAAATGAAATTCGTTGATTTCCTCTGATTTCACTTTTCATTCACCTCAACACCTACACAATACATATATCTACTAACAGTTATATGTTTGGATTTCAAAGTAACTCGCAACAGAAATATTCATGTCGTAAGTTGCTTTCATCATCGTCATAAATGATTTAACTAACACCAGCCATTAACGTGGCTTAACCAAGCCCAAATTGTTTGTTGACAATATGAAATTTAATATCATAAACTTTTTTCTTTTCTTTAAAGTTGGGACCACCACCACCGCTTCGGCAATCGTTGTTGTAGCCCAAAAAGTTAAGAAAATAATAATCATTATGTATTTTTAGAAGGAAAATATATATTTCCTTTGAAGTGCCATTGATAAGCCGCCTTTGAGGTTTTTGGGAGGACCACTAGATCATAAAATGCGACCCATGAGCTAACTCAAAGGTACTCGCAGCCATGTTGACAACACTTTATCATCATGTTTTACAATCAAATTGTTTCCGCGCAAAATGATCATTTCAATTGACTTCGCTAAATGACTTTTTCGGCATTTTCTTACATACGTCGGCAATTAACAAGCTTCATGTCATCTTCTCGGTCGGCGTGGCGTAGTCCGGCAAAAAACAAACCCTGACAAAAAGCGTAATGTTATGATTATGATAAGTAATTTTTTTAAATATTAAATTTCATGATATTCTTATGTGTGATAATTTGTAGAGAATTGCCTGTTAAAAGGTGCTTTTGATATGCTCTCATACGATTTCAAATGTCGACTTTTGTCATACTTATCCTTTACAAGAGTAACTGTTGACTGTGTATTACAATTAGTCTAATACAAAGTACAAAACTTTACTAAAAATATATATGCTTATACATAATTACCGTTTAAATATTGGTAATGATGGGTAGCATATCACTCTTTCGTTTATTTAAAAAGGGAAGCATTATCATAATAATAATAGTAAAATGCAACAGGCAAAACATGATCCATGGGAAAATGTTGAAACTCCTCTTGACTCACATATGCATACATCATGAAAGCCTTCAGATGAGTTTCAAAAAGTTGGCGATATCAGATCCGGAATGTGTTTCATAAAATAAATAAGCAAATAGTGGAGGGTCCACCGCTTCTGGCTCTTTAATCTGGGGAGTTATTTTTTCTTATTTTTTACTCACTTTTATCTTTTCCCTTTGTGACTTCTCATCTAGGAACATAGGTTAGGAATGTAAGTGCGCAGATCATGATGTTATGTTGAGACGGGATTGATTTCTTGAAGGAAGTGAAAAGAGTTTGTTCACGCACCGCCTTCTTTACATTGTTCTACATTTAAAATTAAAACATTATAATACACAAGAAGTTTAATGATGAGGACGTCTTCATACTAAAACGGCAATATTCTATCTATATGTGCACATTAGGACAAGAAGAAGGATGAAACTTCTTGGAGCCGAGGAAGGAACCGTTGGAGACTGATAATGCAGTATAATAGGTCATACAAAAGAATTTTATGTATTTTCTTCTTGTACGATAATAACAATATAACCAATGATCATATTTCCAGTTTATGTATTTTTCAAGCCACGATAGAAATTAATTATTGTAGTCATGATCCATTCTATTACTCTATACCAAATGTTTGCAGCTGCTTTTACTTTTATCACCCACAATATAAAAAAGCCCTTTGAAAAACAAGATGAAAGGTTGTACCAATGGTACTGTGTGCATTTGGGAACAATAAAGAATTTCTTTATGCTGCATTGCGGTGTGAACTATTTCCGTCTATATTGTAGCGTTATGTGGGAAATCTACAAAATGTAATGGAAGTGAACAGAATCATTATTATTATATTTCACAAAACGGCTTCATGTAATTCTTCAGTTATCTGTACTACAATCAGTGACTATTATAAGCCATTAGATCATACAATGAAACCTACCCGTACTGAGATGAAACCCCGAAGGATGTATTCGTTAAAAATGGATTTATGGAAATCATTCTTCCTTCCGTCTGTCATTTTTTTCTCCTGACTCTGACTGTACGTTAATAATTCATCAGTGAGCAATTCATAATTCATAAGTCAACTTCATCCTGTCTGCAACTACTGCTGCTTATCATCAACATATTTAGCAGATCGTGAAATCTAACGAAATGACCTGCTAGTTGAAATGTTTGAAAATCATGGAATTGTATGAATCAATGATTCATTAAAAAATTCGGAGAGGAAATAACGAGCATGAAAGTGATTGAGTCCAGAAGCCTCGGGCTGTTTGTACAGTTATTGGCACCATTAGAGCAGATGAGGCATGCCGTCGAGAGCGGACAGAATTGTGCAATGATTCTCTCTCCAATAAGTAAAAAACGTTAAAAGGCTGAAAAAGAAAGTGAAGTCTTCTTGTTGCTCGTGTAGTCTATATATCGCTTCCAAAAATAAAGCCAATGGGCATTCCTGTATGTACCACAATATTGCGTTTCTTATATACATATACCTATTATGTATGTACATTATGTATTTACATCAGTACTATAACCCTTTAAGACGATGATTTTCTTTATACTTTCTATAATGTAAGTTCCTATGCATGAAAATAAAATTCATGAGAAATCAGTAGGCATTTTAATGTTAAACATTGTCGGTATGACCTGTAAATCCACGAACAAAAAGTATTTTCCTGGCATAACGTGGAATCATACATGCATTTAAAGCCATGCTTTTTGTCTTAACTCTGACTAACTAGAAATACACCATCATACAACAAAAGGGATTTATTATACCCGTGTTGGCTGTGTTGTAGCACTACCATCCCGAATGTAAACGCTTTTTTAATGAAATTCACAACTGATGATTGACTTGAAGTTGTCTTCTTGAAACGTCAAAAAATATGTGAGATGATCGGAACTCTTTCTGTTGATTCCCTATTCATTCCCGAGGCGCATTTCTGAAAACCTGGTATTAACTTCATAGTATTTTTTTGCTCCAAGGAAAAGCTGTTACCTTTCGTATCGTGTCTCTGGATAATTTTTTGGTGAAGACTTTAGGATTTTTATGTGTTTTTCTGTCAGGAACAATATCCAGAAGAAGAGGGGTGAAAGACACCAGCCGAGCCCGATCATTTTTTATTATCGATAACGGTTGTGATGAGTTAAGAGCAGGCAGCACAGCTCTAATCATTTGGTATTGGTAGCGACTGCATAATATAAATTGAACTTTTTTTGTACTATATGTTACATAATGTACCTATGCACATGTTATATGTACCTTAAACTATACAGCAAATGAGCTACATACTTTCGTTACAATGCATATAGTAATCATGATTCCCGTGCCTTGTTTCGAAGAATTCCTTGGAAAGTGAGGCTGAGCATACCGGAACCTGGTATTTTTTATTGGTTATGACTATTAATAATGATGAACGATGGCAGCCCTTAGAAAAAGGTAAACAAGCCAGTTTGTGGAGTAATGATAGGCATGGCATGGCATCCATCCACGTAGGAGGAAAATAAAGGAAGTGGCTGTTTTTCATGGGAAAACCTTTTTTTAAATCTGATGTTAAAAATTAAACGCTGGTGCTAAACAGTACTATTAGTCATCGGCTATTCACGCACGCAACGTGGTTTCTTTCTAATTTCCCTGATTTTTGAAGACTGATTCATGTGCAGTAAAATGAATCATGTGTGCGTAAAGAAGTGAACACAAGGAATTTTTACGGCTGTGATGAAATAAGGCAACTGTAGGTGGACATGATATGAAGTACAAAATGCAGTTAAAATTTCATTACAATATTACCTTTCTTTCACTAGTTTTTTTATGAGTTTAGTTTGTTAAGCTTTTTAACAATGAATGTTCCCAGATGGTTATATTAACAAAAATGCTAAAACCCTTTGTAATAAGATCGAATTGTGCTATTTGTCCAATCTGCTGGGATTCCATTAGGACTGAACTAGAGTTTAAGTCAAGTCACCATGGATGTCCATCGACCATTTCTCCAATCCCCAATTGAAATGGGATTTTGAACAACCTTGATATTATCATACATAATATGTACGTATGTACCTTGTTTGAGGGGAGAAATAAGGTCGGTCCTCCACTTGCAGACTACGGTGCCCAATATGTAATCCGTGGGATATTAACTGTAAGTATGGGATCATGCTGCATGGTAAGTTATCTTTGAATAATTCAATTAGGCATGAGCGTAAATATATTCATTAAATGACTGGATTATTTGCTTACAACAATTTTCACTATGATATACAGAAAGCGACTAAAGACAAAGAAAACGGTTCAGGGCTTACTAAAATGGCTACCTGGCTTCCTGTTAAAGTACAAGAAAGCTCTAAAAATGGCTTTGCCAAATCCTCAGATGTCACTTTCCCAGAGAAATCCTGTCAGTTTGGTATAATTTACCATGCATTATAGCAGATATGTGGGCAAAGTGTACGAAATCTTGTTGTAGATACATAATGAGAATTTTACTACTTGTTTGTCACCAACCAGTGCCGCAAATACCTGTGGAAAATCATCAGAACCCTGTTGTTCAAATTATTGATCAGAATATTGATAAAATGCAAAGCTTTTTCACTTCCTCAAACCTGAACTCGCAAACTTCAGTAATGTTAGGATCAGGAGCATCTCCATATGCTACGATTTCTCGGCGTAAAACATCCAGACCACAAATTGACCTTAGTGATTATTACGAACTTTGTTGTGGGGATCAAGAATCAGTTGCTAGTCTTCCACTTCCAAAAAAATCTGACTCTGTTCACCCCGGTAGGCAGTCGGCCTCCATGCCCAGATTAATTACGCTACCGTCCTTTACCGGAGATAGTTTACCGTCTATATTTGAAGAAGACGTATTTTCTTTCTTGGATGAATATGAAACAGGAGTTGGGCCAAACTATGACGAATATTTTCTTCCAGTACAAAAGGAAGACAAAGCGAGGAAAACATGGGCAAAGATTGAATCCTCTGGTGATTTTGAACAACTCGATTTGACAAACGATTTCTGCGCTAGACCGTTATGTTTGGTCATTGGGGATGAAAAGTTGCAAAACTTGGCTATGCATTCGCACGTACATCCTAACGATGTGTTTATGTGCTTTTGATTAATCTTTCTCAATAAAATATTAATATTTACCTAATTTATGTGAGCTTTTTAAGTGAGAGAGTAATGGCATAATTCTTTGAAATGAAATTTTTATTTAATGAAAGAGCTGAATATGCTAATCATACATATATCATCATTCGTTTATTTTGCACTGGTCATCAATAATAAGAAGTAGATCAAAATTATGTACATGCGTACCTATTTATTACTTGTAGTTGTAGTAAAAAGGTAAGATGAAAGAAGTCACTACATCAGACATCAGGTCTCTGGTCACTATAAAAACCAAGGTGAAGCTGTAACTTGTAGTTATTCAAGTGCGTAAATAACAAGTAAATCATGACCAAGTATTTAAAAACAAACATTCGAAGAAATTGATTGCAATTTACCTTATTTGCATCATGATCATTGTAAAAACTTATACTACAGTCAAAACACTAACAAAAGAACAGAAATAGCATCAGCCTACTCAATTTTTCTAACAGACTAACAGCTTCATGGGAAAATAAAATCAAAATGGGGGCATCAATTGGGGTATTCGATAAAACTCCATCTTGAAATATTTAGCCTTCCCTTATTTGTGCAAATTGTACATAATTTTCAGCATGTATGTAATTTGATTTTGGTCTTGTACACAGAAACAATGGATTACACAAGGCTACTATCCAGACATGGTGGAGGGATACGTGTCAAATGCTGGCGGTTACACGAGAATGATTGTATTAACGTTCGCCTTTTTAAATGAAAACGTTTATGTAATATTGTAATTCTTGCCAAGTACTTATGTTGATTGGCTTTTACAGAGATATCCGAAAAACCTCCTGCACCCTCCGAATATATGCTCAAGGTGTAATTCAAGCAAAGGCTTGAAATGGAACAAAATGTATGATAGACTGGAAATTCAGCGGAAAAGATTTCAATACCACGCGGATGCAATTGTAGCCGAGAGGAGAGCCAGTGGAGATCCCAATCCTTACCCAGGAGTTCCGAAAGAACTGCTCAAATCTAAATCCAAGCAATCGCTCTTTTCCAAAATCACCAACCGAAATGGAGTTGCACCTGAAAAGCCTCCAACTCCGGAGGAAGAGGACAAATACGATCGGGACCAAGAAATCTTTGATTTTCAGTTTGATGTTGAAGACTTGATTGTTTGCAAATGTATGAAGGTGAAAATCAGCGAGCCTGAAGAGGATGAACCAGTTGTCGATGCTCCCTGAAATGTTCAGGATGATTTGCTAGTTCGATCAATATATTTATAGGACAGATTGACTGGAGCACGCACAAGTTGATATTTTCGGGTTTTAAAAATATAATTAGTTTTTTATTTCTCTTCA
>JAHZNG010004867.1:0-10325 GCA_027744375.1 Orchesellides sinensis
TATAAGATAAATTTAATAAAGGCTTGACTCAATAAAATATGTTTTCCTCAAATATCGTTGAATCCGAAACTAAAATTTTGTTGGCGAATAACAAACAGTTACTTAGTTACTTTTTGGAAAGTTAACTCTTTGTCTTAAAATGACTTTAAAATCGCTATTCAATACCTGTGTGTACTGTGGACTAATATTGATTATTGATTAATGGTTATGTGTACATGGGTGATAGAAAGCCGAATGGATTACTTTATCGTTTAAATGTAATGCAGTACAGTAAAATGCATTGCTAAAACCAAAAAAGTAGTCTTCGCGTTAATTTTTAATTTGTCCCTTTATTTTTTATCTATCACTATACGAAGCATACAGAACAATGAAGATGAATGAAAAACAAGTAACAAGATATTTATCATATTGTATTGAAAATTTCGGACTCTACAAGAAATTCATTTATAATTTATAATAGTGCCTGTAATTAATATGGCACATGAGGAAAAAGGAGAAATAATTATGGTGCACTGGAATTTATGTACTAATTTGATGCATGAATTTTCCTGGTTGTCTCTAAAGATTTTAGGCCCAATTTTTTAATAAGAGGACATACATATACCGCTCCCTCCCTAAGTATGTACTGAGTTGCCTTCTATTTTATTTTGGAAATGACCTAAAAGTGATGTCGGGAGGTGATCTTGAAGTAGAGATGACTTTACTTTCATTGGATTTCGTATTCAATTCAGGTTATTGGCACCGAGGACAGGGAAACAGTGTTCTTGCTGCTGTTTTAAATACTGTGACAAAAAGTAGTTTTTTAAAGTGTAGATTTGGACATGCAATAATTAAAAGGCAGCAATAAAGAAAAAGAAAGATTAAAATGGCCGATGATTTTGCAAATTAATAAAAATTTCTTTCCTGGTTAGCATTTTAAAAACTATTTTGATGGAAATCAATTACAATATACATCAAACTAAAACAATTTTGTCGATGAAATTATAATTCTGCTAAAATTAAAATATTTAAAACACTAAAAATAAAGCACAGCGTATTTAATATGTAAAGTACCTAAGTAAAGTATTCAGCTTATCTATCTATGTATATCCATATTCAGGTCAGCAGATTCCATTAGCTTGAACCCAATTAAGTTTGGAGCCAAAAAAAATTGTGATAACAGATAGAATTCATAGAAATTAGATATTTATTTCTTTTTAACTTGCTTGTACCCCCGCATCATCCTCAAATGGCGTGACATAAAACTAAACACGCCTTGTTGATCAATGTGTAAGGGTTTAGGTGAAGGTTGAAGTACGATTTGGCAAGAGGATCTTTGATTTATTTTATCAAAACCATTGATAATTATTGTCGCGGTCTTTACATCAGAGTAGTTTTGTATTAGCCTATTTGTCTCGTCTTCAAAATGCTACATTATTGGGTTTTTGAGCTAACTTTTGCACTCGTTTATATGTTGCATATGGACAAAATGTATGAATGCCTCATTGATACTCTCGCCTGTTCCTAATAGCACACAAACCGAACCCCATGATCATCCCTTTTCTTTTACACCCCCCCCCCCTCCACTCTATTCATAAATAGCGTGTTTCTATTCCTGTTTACATTTCACAAGTTATTTTTCTACACAGTTTGCAGTTAAAAAGTGATAAAAAAATAAAATGTCAAACAGGGATCACCAGCTTTAAAAAACAAAATAAAAAGTATGGCGTACGTATATAAAAGAGGATGCTTAAATTTATAATCACTATACAATTATTTTGTTAGCAGAGCGGTACATTTACTGCTGAATGGTTTTCAGTTCAGAATCCAGTTAATTTTTGAAATTGTTGTAGCGGAAGCTTTAGACGTATACTTTACATGACATGGAAAACACAAGATCCCGTCTAAGTTCTAGCTTGACGAATACTTGCCAAGCTGGCTGCTTAGGCTTTGATTTCTCCACAGCCGCAACATTTCCGTCAGTCTCCATAAGCCAGTACAATAGTTTGGAGGGTGAGCTGCAAAGCTTGTATAACACTGTAACAACCACTTTTACAGGACCGGTTGCTCCACACACTAGTTCTGTGGTGTGTAATGCTATCCTACTCGTTCTCATCAGTCTCAGAGGGAACTTTGGGGAGGTGAACAAAGCTCTTAGGAAAACCTCCACATGGAACCCAGAAACGTTGTCTGATTACCTGATGGAGCGCATGGATGCCGAGCTAGAGGTTATGGTGGAGAAGTTGAAGTGGGCGCGGCAGCAGTGGGATACTAGCGACTGTGCATATCAAAATGAACTTTTGTATGTTCAGTCCAGGCTGGAGACAATGTTCAACCAATTCGGAAAGGAAAGCCATTTACTCCGTCGGTACCCACTTGTTTCCCTTCCTCAATTCGCACAAATCATTGGGGCACTCTGGTCAACGACAAGACTCATCTCGGCCCTCTACCCTAACAAGCAGAGTTACAATGCAAGGTTGATGCGACATCTGCAGGAGAGAACACAACAAATTTCGGGAGACTTTATGAGGGAAAGAACAAAGGGGATTAGGGCGGAAATTTGCCATATCCATTGTGACACGCATGGGATTCATGAACAGTGTGTGATTCAAGACTCTCCCTGGAAAGAGTCACCCTTCCGAGGGGACTTTTGTGAAGCGCCAGTCTTTCGTTCTCCTCCACTGGCTGCACCTCCTCCACTGGCTGCACCTCCTCCACTGGCTGCACCTTCTCCACTGGCTGCACCTCCTCCACTGGCTCTACCTCTTCCTGTCAATGGTCTTTCGACAAGATCCGATTCTGTCTCAGAAGAGCATATTCATCTTACTCCAGTCCCAGATCCAGCCCATCATCATCTCGTAAAGCGTCAAAACGCTTATCTCTCCTATCCGACTCCGTGCCACGGGGCACGATGCCCTGAGCCGATTCCCACCCCTCCTCCACCCCAACGACATATTCGCCCTTCATCAGTTAACGACCTGACTTGTCACAGTGGGCTCCAGAGGTATGGAGGAATAATGAGTGGGGATACAAGTAGTTACGTCAATGGTTTGACCAACCACTATAAACAAAAACTTAATCGACTATTCCCCAGCCGGCGATCCTCTTACTAATATTGTTTCTTTTTTCTGTTATCAATACATGTAATATCACATAAATGTTGTATAATTTAGTTAATAAATACTTGTCCATCAAATATTTGGTCGATTCTCCGTATTTCATGGTTTAATGGTCATGGAATCGTTCGTATTGCATCTTGCATACAATTCCTTGTTGCAGCATCTAACATCATTACATCCTCGTTTACTTTTTGCATGCAAACATTACTTATACACCGAAACAAATTTGTATCTCGCGCAAGTTCCATATTATTTTTCAATTAGATACGTGATGCAAACAAAACACAGTTAGCTTCTTGGGACGAGTGGCTTACTTTTATTATGATAAAAAGCTTTTATTGGCATGAGTTAAATACATACAATTGGGCTAAGTCATGCAAGTACATTCAAATTTATGACATGAAGTGTGAGTTTTAAGTTTGTTCAGTTCATTAGGCAAATTGACACTTGATGTTTTTAGTTGGTTTATGGTAACATAATATAATGTCCCTCCTAAAATGAAGACTTAAGGGATGTATATTCAATTTACTATTTGTTACGCAATGATTTACTTAAACGGATCTAAACGGATGTATGCATTTTAAAAATGAGATAATCTAAACGGATACCAGATAAATACTAAATACTGTACATGTCAGTAGTCTACTACTTATGGTATGGTGTTGCTGTTAAAATACATTCGCCCGAAGATAAGTTCCTTATTAAAAGATTTTTAATTTCAATGTCAACCATGAGTTCCGTGATTAATAATTTTAACCATTCCTTATTAGCCCTTTGCGATTAACATAAACATGGTTTGATTTGTAAGAAACATTATGCACGTTAGTTCTTTTCATTGACATTGGGTCGAGGGACTTGAACGAGCATATCAATTGTTCTGCATCTTCATTTCCATATTATTGTGTGTGACTGTTTGAGTAAATGCATGGTGAATGAAAATCAGCTACCTATTAATAACAATACCATCCATCTATTTAGTAATGCTGCATGTTTTTCCTAAAAAGATCCAGTTTTACAAAACATAATAAGTTACTTCCATTAATGAAATTGCAAGCTTAAAACTGTGGATTTGGGTTCCTGCCAGAAGCAGTTGACAACAAATAGTAAAAATTTCATCCTTGGTTTTGGTTCAAAAATTTCTGTTTAACTACACAATGTATACAAAGCACATGTTTTTTTTGGCAATAATAATTACTTATCTTCATAATGCCAATAATGGAGACTGTGTCAGCAAGAGAAATCAACTAAGCACTCGAGGAGGAAAGTAATTTCTGGGAGATAACGGGAGTCCTACTTACCTAAGTAGCTTACCTTATCTAAATATCACATACTCTAATCCGATTGTTGTCACCAGGTATGGTGCTCTAAGAGGATTTATTATGACAACAATAAGCTCTAACCTATTGTAGCCTTCCAAAGAATTCCATATGCCCAGCCACCCATTGGATCACTGAGATTTCGTGTACAGTTTATTTTTAGTATTTGCAATAATTAAAATTGTATTATGTATCAAAAGTTTTAGTAGGATGATGATTCAATTAATTATTATGATATACAGGATCCTGTAAAGAATCTACCCTGGTCTGACATCCGAGATGCAACTGCTCGGAATCCTCAATGTATCCAATTGGATTTTATGAAGAATATGACAGTTCATGGGTAATATCGTTGAATATCTAGTCTAACGATACGGATCTACTTTGGGTTAATTTCTATTTTGTCAACGCTATAACATTTTGACTTGATTGATTTATTTTTGACAGAGAGGAGGACTGCTGGTATCTTAATGTGTATACTCCTTGGAATCCTCTTATTCAAAACCCTGGCAAAAAGTTACCAGTAATGGTGAACAGGATTTTAAAATGTCTCAGATAATGACTAGTTTCTGGACAAATTTTGCTAAATACAGGTACAACCAGTCCTTACTTTTTTAAGATAATAAATATTCATGTATCGTTATAAAAAATATTTTATCATTTTGATACAGCCGCCCGTACCTCAATGCCGGTAATCAACTACTTAACATTTGGGAACCGATTCCACATAGCACCAATGAATTCTCTCGGTTGCAAATCCTCGACCTAAACTTACAACCAAGAATGATTGACGATCCCTTTGTAACACGCTACAACTTCTGGAAGAATTTACATCTTGTTGATTGACTCCTCCAAAATAGCAATGTTTAAATAAGTGTTTGAGTTGAGCAGTAGCAATAGCACTGCTTAGTAAATTACTTTTTTAATTTGTCACAAGTCTTTCTAAGACGTTTTTAAGAATTAACACAATTTTTCCAAGTTCATTAGTGTTTAATTTCACAAACCTGAAGGTAACCAACCTTATGTATTTTAATACATATCACACATCAAACGAAACCTTTAATAATTTTTACGGTTATCAAGTCAATATTACATATTATGTTGTAAGTTTTTTAAACGAACATTTTAACTTCAAACAAGCAGAATCTGTTTATCTGTCACTTTTTAAAATTGAAAGTCACCTTCAGTGGTGACATCAGCAATGACCCCTGACACAAAATATATTTTGTACGATAAAAGATATTTAATTTGTTAGAAAGTAGATCGTATTTTCCTTAAACACAAATTTTGCTCTTCATCACTCTCAAATGGCACAAACACAGTGACCGCTGCGTGATAAAACAAGCAGCTCTTATGTAACAGGGATTGTATTTATGCTATGCACTCTAATGACCTGCTGTTGTAGTTGTGGTGTCATTATCAGTTTATCAGGCTTTAATAAGATTAACTGTCTCCATAAAGCATTGTTAAAATGCAATGCTGTAAAAAGAAAGTGAAAATTGCAGAATAGGCTTCGATGTTAAATGGGTGAACTTTATTATTCATCCAACTCTAAATAGCATGAAAAACAATGATGAATGATTAAAAACGATTATTAAAAATCGAAAGCATACAAAAATGTATTTTAGTGGATGTCGCGTTTAACAACGAATTCATTCATAACACCGTGACTAGTATGAATGACAGAATATTATTATGAGGAAAAATAAGAATTAATTGCTGATTTGGAAATAAAGTATGAGTTTTCCGGGTTTGCTTTAGGTTTCCTTTATTAGGTTCATTCCTTTTAATTTAATGGATTTTCGATTTGCTATCTTGACATTATTTAAGGAGACCATGCGTAAGATGTATACCGTTACCCCCAAATAACCATATTATATTATATTTTTACAGCAACATTATAGCATTAAAGCTGGTTAGCGTTTAAAAAACTATTCTGGTAAAATTAACTACACAATATACAATATACACGTCTCCTTTTAATATTTTTTGACTGTTAAATTAACACTGCTGAAAAATTCCAAACACTAAAAATTAAGGGAAAAACGTAAACTATTCAGCTTATCTTTAGATAGAAGGTGACCTCAGCGGTTTAACTTGACCTGACCCCAAAACATGACATGTTTGGCAAAAAAATGCGATAAAAGATAGAATTCTTAGAAAGTAGATCTGTAATCTGTAAATTCTTCTTTTAAACTTTATTGAACCCCCCACATCATTCTCAAATGACGTGATCAGCGTGGCGTAACATTAAACCAGACAAACTTATAAATATAGGGGTTTAATTTGATTTCACAAGGAATTAGATTGGATTGGAGAGGAAAATCCCTATGGAGGAGATCTGCTGGGGAGGAAATGTCCTGTGGAGGCTATGTCTCGGGGAGGAAGGGGATCATGGGCAGGAAATGTCCTAGGGAGGCTATGTCTCGGGGAGGAAGGGAATCATGGGGAGGAAATGTCCAAGGGGGGAAACAGCCTAGACTCCCACGGGTAAATGGTATATTCCTTGTAAGACTTAACTAATTAAAATTCCACTCTCGAGTGTTGAGCGTGCATATTACAACAAAATACATAAAAAATACAAAATTTTATTTTTACGTAATATGGGAAATGACAGACAGGGAAGTTACCTTTATATATCAGATAAGTATTTGCAAGTAATTATATCATATGTTGTGATGTTATAATTATAATACTTCACTGTAATTTATCCGATGCAAAGTCCAATGTAAAAAAAATTAAATGGCCCATATTAAATTAAATTAAGTCCCATTACTGCATCCACTGAGTCATTCTTCACTTCATCCACCAAATGTTTCTTTTTGTGATTGTTGAAAGCTCCCCTTTGACTAAACGCTGCCCCACAAGTTACACACAAATAGGGCGTCTCTTTAGTGTGCGTCCTCTCATGTTCTTTGAGGTACTCCTTCATGACAAAAGCTTTGGAACAGTATTTGCATGCAAATGGCTTTTCTTTCTCATGCTTCATCTTATGCCTTCTTAGCAACTCTTTCTTTCCAGTCGCATATCCGCAAATTTCGCATGTGAAATCTTTCGTTTCTGAATGAGTCGCTTCATGTATCTTTAAATTCCCTTTTTTACTTAAAATCTTGCCGCACACTTTGCACTGATGAATTTCTTCTGGAATTGGTTTCCCAATGCCATGCACTATTCGTCTGTGCTTATGCAATCCCTGTAAACTTACAAGTTCTACGGGAGGCACACAAAGGTCACATTTTGGTTTGGAACCAACACCATGCTTGATAAGCTTGTGATCCTTCACGATATGTTTTGAGGTAAACTTGCGGTTACAAATGTCACACTCAAATCTTTTCATCCTGGCGTGAACAAGGTCAAAGTGAGCGGCTGCTCCTGACTGGGTTTTAAACAGTCGTCCACAATCTTCTGCCAGACAGGGGTACTGCTTGAAATGAAGGCTCTTGTGTTTTTTAAGGGTATAAGGAAAAAAATATGCCTTTCCACAATTCTTCTCGTCACAATTTAATTTTAAATGTGTTAATTTATGGACATCGTAAAGATGCTTCATTAAAACTGTTCGCCATCTTCCCGACGAAGAATCCAATCGAGGTGGGGATGAACACAACTGACATGTCAGTTTGACTCCAGGAATATCTTTGTGCAGGGTAGAATGGAAAATAAGACCAGGAAAAGAGCCAAAAATGTGGTCGCACCATTGGCATCTGAATATTTTATCATTGTGAGTCTTCAAATGCTCCTCCATGTCACAAGGCTTCACACGTTCATTACACACGTCACATTTTCGACTGGTCAACTGTTGGAGAAGATGCATTTCAAAGAGTTGTTTGTGAGTGAAGCCTTGGTTGCAATCAGGGCAGATGTGATTCTTCTCTTCAGGATTCTCGTGGGTTCTTAGATGACATTCTATTGAAGGTAAAGAATATGTTTCAAATGGACACAAAGTGCAGTATTTCTTTTTTGATACACCCCCAGCAGTTGAAGCCATTCTGGTTTCAATCCTTAATCGTTTCACTCGGCGTGCTAATAGAATGGCTTGACTTGGGTTGTTATTACGTTTGTAGTTCTTGAGATTATTGGGATGCTGAGAGGCGGCTGATGCTGTTGCCTGATTACTTGTTTCGGTCAAGTGTTGACGGACGTGCATTTCAAAGAGTTGTTTGTAGGTGAAGGCTTCTTCGCAGTGGGGACACTGGTAGTTCCTCTCTTCAGGATTCTCATGGGTCCTTAGATGACATTCTATTTTAGCTAAAGAACTAATGGCAAATGGACACAAAGTGCAATATTTCCATTTTGTTACAATCCCAGAGGTTGACGCCATTCTGGCTTCAAACCTGAATCGTTTGCCTTGACGTGCTAATATGATGGCTTCACTTGAGTTGGAATTGGGTTTGAGGTTCTTTCGAATGTGAGGCATTTTTGAACGCTGCAAGGCGTCTAATGCAGCTGATACCTTATCACTACTTGTTTCGTTCAAGTTCTGAAGGAGGTGCATTTCAAAAATCTGATTGTGAGTAAAACCTTGGTGGCAGTCTGGACACTCCAGGTTTCTCTCTTCAGGGTTCTCGTGGGTCCTTAGATGATTTTCTATTGTAGGTAGCGAAACTGTTGCAAATGGACACAATGTACAGTATTTCCTACATCCTAGTTTAGCATCCTTGTCCGTTGATGCCATTCTGGTTCCAAGTCTTAGTCTTTTGAGCCCACGTATTTCATTTATGGCTTCACTTTGGTTGGCAGTACGTTTGTAATTCCTGTGACGCTTGGAATGCCTTAAGGCAGCAGATGCTGCTACTCCACTACTTATTATTGTCAACTCATCAACAGGTCCCTCCTTCGATTCCTCCTTTATCTTAATCCCTTGGGTCACGGTGGCGTTGTTGATTCTCTTTTTGGTAAAAGTGGCACTGGACCTTTTCTTTCGTTTGCGTCCTCGTCCAGTTGCTTTTGAAATAGCTGGGGATGGAGCTGAAGTAGAGCATGTCAAGCTAAACGAATAATGCACAATTTTATTACTTTGTTGCCCCCTTTCTCTACTCTTTACTGTCTCTTAAAAACTTATGTCACAAAATCCATTCACCAAAGCTCACCTGTCGATCCTTACGTCGGATTCAGGCTCTCCCACTGCAAAATCGTCACAAAACGTAGACTCCATTGGATCACTTTCATCAACGGCGTCATCATTGTCGCATTCGACTGGCTCTCCCTTCACAACATCAGCAACCACTTCTTCAGAGTCTTCAGTGGTTTCCTTATCTTCCTCTTGTCTCAACCTATTGTATCCTCCATATTTCTTTAGGTACACCAATGGAATGTGGAGGTAACGGATATATCTGACAAAAGACCAAAATTTAAAATATATAAAACCCATCTACTTACAAATTAAATATTTAGTTATAGAAAAAGGTTTTGTACCTGTTCCAGAAACAATTTTCTGAAACTTCTCCAGAATTTCCAGAAACTGTCTTTCGTTCGTACTATTCCCTCCATCCACTTCCTGTTTTCTCAGACTTTGCTCAAACTTCTTGAACCCCTCCTTACTGCTAACTCTTTCCTTTACACATTTGAGCTTATCAATTATCTTCATCTGGATCACCTCTAACTGCAACTGAAGCTCCACAATTTCCTCACACACTTTCCCACACTCCCTACAAAACCTAATTAACATCTTTCCCGTTTCCCCTTCATCCCCACCCCTTGCTGCATCTATAAACTGCTTTAGCTCCTTGTAAAACGACTGACCCTCTTCCTTCGAACAAGAGCCTCCACCGCTGTTTATTAAATACTTAAATACAATATCATGGCTTCTCTTAAACTGAAATTGTGGCGGAGACGAACCTTCAACAAGATTCTTTTTCTTTCTTGGTCGTCCTCGCCCAACCTTTTTCTGAGGTGATCCTGATGAAGATAATTG
>JAHZNG010004868.1:0-26236 GCA_027744375.1 Orchesellides sinensis
GAACTCCAATTTCGCTCATAAAAAGGTCCAAAATCCCAGAAGCTAATACTATGGAGAGATAGGGGAACGACTTACCTTATTCCAGGCATGATTGTATTTTTTGTTTCCACGGCCTTGGTATTATTATATATATGTGAAATATCCGTCTTTCTTCATGATGCTGGTAGGAACTTTGGAAAATGTACGTATATGATTGTATAGATACTTTTTTCCAATTATTAGATATATACCTCATTTTTTTTTGTGGTTGGACAAAGTACTATATATGGTTCTTCCCTTAAGCACTAAAAAAACCGTATGTATTATATAGTACTTCCTTTCTACACACAATAGAAGAACAAAAACAATAATGTGTACAGTTTCTGAAGAAATGTGTTCTGAAAAAAAGTGCTTTAGGGGTGCCCACCCATATATATGATTGTATTGAGGTTATGAAAAAATAAATACTTATTTTTATATGACAAATAAAAAAGTACACTAAAAAGTCAGTCTCCAGCAGTACGTTCATTTCATCATGATCATGGTAGCGTTTATTTAGTGTCACGACAATCACATCTGTTCTGGAAACTCATTAATACCATCCGCTCAAAAAAAAAAAGAATTTTTGTCTCATGCACGAAGAAGAATTATAACAACGCAATCATCATCACGCAATTTTTGTGCAAGAAGTATTATGAGAGAAGAGGAGGAAATTAGGTACAATATATAATTGTTTTGTTTCTGGAGAGATACTTATATATTTTTCTTCTTAACTTTCGAGTATTATTATGTGAAAGGAAACGTATATGTATGAGAACTTAACCTTTTTGTTCTTGTTCGTGTACGTATTGTTATTTTAGAGTATATATAAGAAAATCATTGTACGATTAAATGTTTTTTTTTTCAACGTTTTCGTCACATCTGGGTTGAGATGTTGTTGTATTATTATTATATACTTTTTTTTTGTTCCAGAGAGATTGTTTTACGTATACATGTTTTTGCCAAATGGTGGAGAAACTAAAAAGATGTATGATTATTGTTTCTTTGTGGTGTTTTGTTTTGTTGTCTGTGAAAATTGGGTTTTTTGTTTTAGCATTAGTGGGATCATGATTATATAATATGCTTTATATGGACTAACGTAATATATAAATATCATGAATGAGAGTTAAATTTATTATGCAACTTAAGTTAAATGTGAAGTAGTTGCTGGAAGTATTTATGGGTTAAATTAATTGTCAACTTGATAAAAATTTAATCCATCAAATGAAGCCTGATTTAAGACAAGATTTTTTGCATACTCAAAATATATTATACGATAAAATTGAATAAGACACAAAATGAAATCTTATTTGTATATACATTATTGATGATCCGTTATACAAATTAACAAAACAAAAATGCTAAAAAAACACAAAAAGTATCAATTTGGTAAATACGTAAAATTACACATCATAATAATAATATAGAGGATGAGTTAATCAGGTGTACGAATCTTGTTCACACGTTGTTGTTTTTATTATTATCATCATCATCTTATCAAATAGAGAATTAATCATTTGTGGTTAAGTACACGAGTGATCGTGTGGTACTTCATTTTAAAGTGTACATATACTACTACTACCTGAGATGCATATTAATTAGGTTTTTTTTTAAAGCCCTTCGTAAATTCAATGAAAATACAATTCGTTGAATATAAGTGGGGCTATTTGAGATTTTATTTGTTTTATACTTCGTTGTTCGGATTAAAAAGCAAATTTGTATAGTTTTTTTTTATTGTATAGTTTGTGAAATAAAATACTAAATACGTATTATAAATACGTAGATTCATAAAATCATTAAAAAAATATATGTAATGTGTAAAGTGAGCATTAACATAACATAATCTCCTCATCCTTTCTTCTTCTTTATTACGCAAAATCAAAAAATAAAATTGACTGAATCATAAAAAACTATTATATTTTTAAAAACTATAAACTATTATATTTTTGTATGTAATATATATCATATTTGTTGTACACACGCAAAAGGATGCGATATAATTTCTTAAATAAAACTCCCACATTATAAAAATTGAATCGTTACACATTTGCATACTACGCGATCCTTATCATATTTAAACTAATGACAAGAGAAAAAATTATTCTAATTTGATAATAATTTGAATCGATTTAATTTAGAGATAGGAGGAAAATTTGATATAGTTTGAATTTACCACTTTTGTGTATTTTTATAATAATGCATAATAAAAATGAGAAAACTTCCCACAAATCATGTAATTTTGATTTTGTAAAAAAATTATATTAATCATAATTTGTGTGTGTGTGACTTTTTTCGTTTGTGACGTGTAGGAAATAGCGTGATACTTGTGGGTGTTTGTGTTTTTTTATATGTATATGCATAAAATTTTATAAAATTCTAATTTATAAACACAATATGAATGGTGTTTCGTGCAAATATTAAATTCTAATGCTTACATTTGTAAGTAGGTTTCTGTTCAGGTAAATTTGATTATATTTATGTTGATTTATTCATGTAGGAGTATATTGGGGTGAGAAAAGCTTCATGTTTTTTTGACGGGAAATCATTTTATTATTCATTTTTTATTTTTGGATTAATAATTTCATATACATATATGATTTACATGAGTTGATCTAATTTATGTTGATATATATATAGTGTTAGGTCGTAAGGTCACATACAAAATTATATATACCCAAGAGTTTACATATATGTTTGTCATTTGTGTGTATGCAAAAATACTACCCCCATCAATTTTTTAATACAAAATTTGACTTTTGACTTACCCTCCTCATGCATAAAATTTATAACCTCCCTCCCACGATTAACTACACAACTAAATAGTACAACATAACCGCTACGAAAAAAAAAACATTCATACAATACCCGACAATCAATAATTTACAAAAAACAAAAGAATATAAGTACGTAAACCCTCTTTCTCGTTAATTTAAGGGTCACACACCAACCACCACACAGGATATATATATGTAATTATGCAGCAGTTGTTGTTGTTGAAACGTCGTCGTCGCGTGCAGGTCACTTACAAACACGATATTTAAAAGGGACTCACTAAATTCCGGCTGCTCTGGAAGTTCTGTTTAACACGAAAGAATCGTATCGTTCATGTTATTTTTTTTTAAGTTAAAGGTTTTAATGAAGAAGAAGTCTCTTCGTCGTGTTAATGAGTGAGTAGTATATAAATGTATGAATTAAACATATATATAGAAAATAGAACGGAAGAAAGAAGAAAAAAAAATACCCGGGGAAAAGTAGTAGTATATTATAGTTGGTTGGTGACGGACGGGATGTATGCCGCCGCCGGATAACGTGTGACGTGTGTGAGTGTGTACTTTTTTCTTGTATGAAAAATATGTCCAGGCTTCAAAAGGGTTTGAGAAATATCGCGTGATTATATTATTTGGAACTTGTTGTACACATAACTAAATATTTTTGGGTCGACATGACATATAAATATATTTTAATACATACACGGGAGGATTTGTAGTTCGTGTATGTGAAACCGGAAGGTTTTTTTATGATGATGATGATGATAAAGGACTATATAGAGCAAATTCTTTTTTTAGTCTTTCTTGGGGTTTTTGTTGTTGTACAATTTCTTATTTGGAATGACGATGAGATGAAGTTTTTTTTTTGAATCAGAGAAATGTCTTTAAAATAATGAGTATATATGAATGAAATATTTTTGTGGTTGTGTAGTTTTTGTATTGAAATTGGAAAAGTGTATAAAGAATGCATTGATTGGGTTTAATGAACTGCATAATATATATTTGATCAAATGAAACTTGATGTATAAATATCTATAAAAAAAATTCATTCATTGACAAAAAGCTTCATGATTGAATGGATGAAAAAAAAGGTTATAGTCGCTTATGTCCAAGGAGGAAAAGAGTCGAAGAAGAATGAATAAAAAATTCTGTGACGGATCGTGATCACCAAAAATGTATTTTAAAAGGTACTTTATTGGACACCTATTCAAAACCCAATCACAAAACTTTTGATATATCTTATTTATACATTTTCATGGGTGTTACATATTTATGCCGCAGTACTTATTATGGGAGTATTGTATATTCAAAAGGACATTGTTAAGTTTAAAAAGCTGGAAAAATAAATTATCATCTTCCATATTCTGATTTTTTAAAAAAAAAGTTCTGAAAATGGGAATTTGACATTTTACGTAATATTTTTTTGATAAAAAAGAGTACACCCACACGGAACAAAATGAGCTTTACAACGATACACACTCTTTACTGCCTTCTTCACTCATATTCAACCAGTTTTATAATTTGGTATTTCATGACTTTTTATGGATGATTGACTTCACCGCTCTCGATAAGGTGTTCACATATATTTTCTTGTTTACAACTTTATATATATGTTTTCTTTCTTAACTAACGCTTTGTTCTTCAAACGCACGGTAGTCGGAAATGCATAAAAAACAGCTTTCTTACCAGGCAGATATAGTCAGTAGGGAATGAATGCATTCAATCCTATTGTTAACCTTATATGATGCAGATTTTAGAATTGGTGGATGTGATGAACTCTATTTTTATACTCGCGGCCTTAAATGAAAAGTCTTATTATATATGTGTATGTTTTGTAAGGTGAAAGAAAACTCGTAATGTTTTTAAATATAAAATGTAAGGAAAGGATACATGGATAGAGTTTAAAACGGTGGAGAAATCCCCGTTTCCTAAATGATAAAATAAATACATAATACTCGGGTGTTTTGAAACTCTTTTGATTAATTCCTGATTATACGTTATTTTGAAATTCTAGAAAAACTAAAATGCACAACAAAATATATACTAGCGTCTCTTAATATATATTTCATTTTTAACATACTATGTCTGTTTCTTCTTACACGCTCACATGTTGATGCCTATAGTATATGCCAAGATTTACTAATAAATTACTGATAATAGATTGTTGTAAATAAAATTGCCAACAATAATTATTAAAACAGACAAACAAACAACCATATATCGAACTATCCAAACGCGTACGTATGAAGTCTTAAAAAGACTCCATCGATAATACTTTTCAATCAACAGAGGTCATTATAAGAGTCAGGATAATACGCTGCTAAGTGTTAGGGTTTTTTTTCTACAGATATATATATATATGCACCTCTACCCCGGTTCCACAGATATATCTACGAGAAATTCTCCTATTAGGAAAAGGTTTGCTAACCAGATTCTCCAGAATTTTGAGAAATCAATAATAACTGAAAACACGTTGAATTGTCTGCAAAACTTCCGAAATCATAGAACCATTGTTGGGTACGTTATCTAGCTAGTTTCAGTGTTATTTATTACTTGTAATTTTTTCGCAAGTATTAAGAATGGTAGCGGTATCTGTCTGTTTGCTTCTCTAGGCACACAGTTTTCAACTTTTTCAAAAAATTCCTTTTGTAATAGGTTCCTAATGGCTGGGATTAGTTCTGAGATGGGCGCTACCAGTTACGTTTTACCATTACAAACCGTTACGGTTTCAATTTTTTTTAAAAACATGATAAGCATGTGGCACATAATCTCTCCCATTTCTCATCAAAACTAATAATCCGATGTCAAATTTCGAAAAACTGTAAAAAATCTCGAAAACCGTAAAACTTTGAATTGTAGGTTTAAGAACCAAATATTTATATATATATTTTTTTTAAGCTGATTTTCTACACAACCTGACAAATTTTTAAAATTAATGCATAACAACTAGCATTTCTCTGGAGACCTCGCCTATATCCTGTTTGTCGAATTTATCTGTTTGTCAAACCATCCCGAAAAAAATATACATCGTTTACAACATCATGTGTATCATGTCCTTTAAAAATTTGTAATATTTTTTGCGTTTTTATGAAAAATTTAGCAATATTTTCATTACCAAAAAAAAAAAGAAATTCCACATTAAATTATTTAAAAAAAAATTAATTCCACCTAGACACAATCTCAAGCAACTTTAAAAAAAAACAACAACATAATCAAACCATCAATTATTATATACATAAAAATAAATACAATTTTCAATTTATTACAATTTATTCCTCTCAAATCAAAAAACTAAACAAAAGTCATACGAACGTAAAAACTACTCTACAAATTCCCACTACTAGAACAAACCCTCATCATCTCATCAACACTGGTAATTTTCCTCCCAACTTTAGCCTCAAACTCAGCAATCCTAAGATAGTCACTATAATCAGTCGTTCTTCTCGTTGACAATAATTCATTTAATCCTTCAAACCCCATTTTCTTTATATCAAGACTAGGTAAATTATCCAAATCAGAACTGACTAGTTTCGCAACATCGAAAGCATTCTGCATTGTTGAAAGGATGACTCCTCTTGGTCCTTGACCTGCCCAACCTGAACAGTAGACGCCTATCAAATAACATTTTCATTATATAAAAAAAATCAAAGCAAACACAAGAAATATGTTTACAAAAAAAAATAAATAAAAAATAAATGCATAATAATAATAATAATAATATACTAACCATCCACCCCACAAACCCTCCCATTATCATTGGGTATAACCCCACTCTTCTCATCAAACGGCAAGTCTTTAAAAATCCTTTTCCCTTTATACCCAATACTCCTAAACCCAATATCACAAACAATATCCTCAAACTCTCCAGTCTCCACTGCTTTATCCCCTTCCATCCTATTCACCATGAACCGTATGAGTAGTCGTCCGTCCTTTTTCTCCACACTCACAGGTGAACGAAGGAACTTTAAAACCCAACACTTTGTTTGTGTGTTTGGGGTTGATGCTGATTTTAGTATCAAGTCTGTTAGGCGACGTCTTGGACGTGGTAAATCTACACACACAAAACAAATCAACAAACAAACAATTATAAAACAGACATTTCCCCCAAAAAAAAAACAAAACAATACAATAAAGTTCCAACACACACCATCCAATAACTGTCCAACATGATCAAAATCCTCAACCCTCAACCCAACCCCCGGCAACTTAACCATTTCCCTAAACTCTTTAATAGTAAAACTAACATGAAGAACCCCTCTCCTCCCAACAATAAAAACTTCCTCAACCCCAGAACACTTCAACTCGTGTAACGCATACCCTGCAATATCAGTATTCTCTAGCACATGAGTAGGAGTTAATAAAATCCTAGCAATATCCAACCCAACATTCCCATGTCCAATAATAACAGCCCGTTTACAAGATTTCAAATTAACATCCAAATTCGCGTTAGCAGGTAACCCATTATACCATCCTACGAATTCTCGTGCTGATGTCATCAAATGCTCGTTTTCTATATTCAGGTATCTATCACTCGTTGCTCCATAGCACTGTATATACATAATATTACACACGAGAAAGATTTAATTTTAGTCATGATTATCTTATAAAAAATTAATTTTAATCATTTTAAAGAAATATAAATCTAAAATCTCACCAAAACGATGGCATGATAACATTCCATCAACTCTTTAAACGAAACATCAACCCCAGCCTCAATATTCCCAACAAACCGAACCCCTTCATGTTTCAGCACATTATTAAACGTGTTAGTAACATTCTTAACTTCCGGATGATCAGGAGCAACCCCATACCTAACTAACCCAAAAGGCACAGGCAGTTTCTCGAAAATATCCAAGTGTAGTTTATGCTGTGATGTGCTTCGGAGCTAAAAGTTGAAAATTACAACAAAAACAACAAATCATTATCAAACTGTAATTAACAATGTGTAATCTAACAGTTTTTAAATTTATAAAAAAAAATATCAAAACCTTGAGTAAATGTTGAGCAGCATAGAATCCAGCAGGACCAGATCCAATAACACAAACATGATGACTATGATTATATCGTGTAATTAAGTATAATAAATTTCTAGGTCGCGATGATGATGATGACGATAATATATTACTAAAGAACTTCATAATAATTTAATAATAATTTATTTTTTAATATATACTCTTCTGGAACAAGTTAAATCTACACAAATGAATGATACGTGTAAATTCATAAAAAGATTTGTCAGAGATATTTATCTTTATAAGTATTTAGCATATTTTTGTTGTTGTGCAATAGAAAAATGTGTTGAATAACATTTCCCACTTACTTTGTTTCAAGATTTTTGGGGTAATTCGATAACACATTTATTGTAAACACGATCGATTTTATTTTGTCACAAACTTATCTTCAAGATTAATATATAATAACAGTTGATTTAATGTGTTTCTTCTTAAACATTTTTCACTTTAAAATATTTATCCAACACTCAAAAATATAAACCTAACATCACGAAAAATGTAAAAACGATAGTATTTTTTTTGAAGTGGAAATAAATTAACATTATATAAACATTAAAAATCAACAACACTAACAATTTTCCTGTCTAAATTACTAATGAAACTATTTAACTATTTTATCTCTTCTTATTCCTCCAATCCATCTCCTCATCATACTCAACATCATCATCCTCATCATCATCCCCCCCACCACTCTTCTCATTATCAACATCCATTCCACCTCCATCATCATCATTCCTCTCCTTCCTCTTCCCTTTATTCCATTCTTCAGCTTTTTTCTCCAACTCAATCACCCTAAAAAAACAAACACAACCAAATTAAATCAACAAACAAAACCCAACAACCAATTTAAAATCTTTTAAAAAAATAAAAATATATCACCTCTGCCACTGTGCCATCTGCTCCTCAATCTGATCCAACTCCCTCTCAACAGCACTAACCTCCTGATCCACCCCAACCATCTCGCTACTCTTAACATCCTCACTCGCAATCTCTCTCACAAACAAATCCCATTCAGCATCCTGTGGATCCTTAAACTTGACCCCTCTTGCTTTAGCATCCTCTTTTGGGTCATCAAAGAATCCTTGTGGTAGAGACTTTTGCTGAACAATCACATCTTCTTGAACCTCCACCTCCTGTTTCTTCTCCTCCTCATCCCGTACCAACAAAGCCTCAGCAATCAACTTAACCTCCTGATCCTTCACAACAACAACCTTACAAACATGATCACCATCCGGTTTCTTAAAAACATGTTCATCATCTCCTCCAACCCTTGCAATCTTATTCGCTTTACTCCCATCATTACTTTCACTTGCAGGTCTTTTATTATTATTATTACTACTATTCTGCTGCTGATCCTTCTTCTTTTTCAAACTCCCTAAATTATCCCGATGCTCCTTCCCATTCACATGACCAGTCCAATACATCTCATTCTTCACCTGACTATTACAAAGCACACAAAACAACTGTCCCACCGAATTATACTTTGCCAACGGAGAGTCTATTTTTTTCGTCAACTTTAATTTCGTCAAAGAAGAAGACATTTTTAGAATGTTTATTTTTTTACCTCTTACAAATTTTTATACTACTACTTCAATTTATTCAATCCGTCCCTCTGAATAAAAACCAAAGCAAGCATCTCTTCTGTTCTTCATTCTTCAACAAAAACCTTCTAAAATATTATACATTCTTTCAAAAACTCCTCAAAAATTCCCTCCCCAAAACAAAGTATACTTTTTGGGGTAAGTCAAGACAACCTATTCAATACACAAATCCATATATATATTTGCATTCTTCTACTACGTGCATTTACAAAAGTGCACATACGACCATATGATTTTTGAACAAATACACACCTGATCACTTACAAACATGCATGCATGAACACAAATGTATACACAAAAGCATCCCCCAAAGCATTCAATTTTTTATGCAGAATAGTAATGCAGATATATATAAAAAAAGAATACTTTTGCCAATTCGCCACCGACCGACCAACTCCCCGACACACTAACGACTTTTCATCCAACATAATAATATACAACATAAAAACACCAAAACGAGTTCAATATTAATACTAATTTATTTCTCTAATAAACATAAATAGTAATACAAAAAAAAATCTAAAAAATTCCTTAAAACTGCTCAAAAATGTCACTCCCATCTCGAAACCCACTCATCCACCAAATCATAAAACAAACACTAACGAAAACAAGACGCCAACCTAAAATCCAAAGTCCATTGTTAATAACCCAACAATCAAGACAAGCAACAACATCAGAGTCAGGAGCATTTCTCCACGAGCCAGAAAAAGTGAAGCTAGGGATTGCAGCAGTAACTGGAACAGTGACAACAGGGCTACTCCTTGGTGCAACGATTTCTAAAAACATTGCGGCGTTCTTAGAAGAGAACGAGTTGTTCGTTCCTTCTGATGATGATGACGATGATTAAGTATAAAATGAAGGTTAGCTAAAAAAAATAAATAATTTTTAATTTCATTGATATTTCATTTAATAATCATACAGGTGCGTTTCGTTGCAGGTTTCTCCAAACAAACTTTTATCATGTTTTTACACAATAATCAGTTTTAAAAAAGTCACAAAAAAGTATTTAAATTTAAAAGTCACTCGTGTAGTATTCAAGTTTATGTACATTAATTTGTACAAATGTGTATTACTTTCCTTTGTTGTGTAAATCCTTGTATTTCCTGTCAATAACCTAAAAGTATGCAAAATATATAAGATTTAACATATATATAATCTTCATGAAATAGTCATAAAATTAACGTATTCAAATGAGTATATAAATTAAAGGAAGAATCAGAAGAAAGAAGACACACAGGCATCAAAGCAGCAGCATCATATGTCTTGTAGTCATTCATTCAGCAATCTTTAAACAGATAACAACAACCGTTCCTTTTGCACCCGTCGTCGTATCCTCAACTTAAAAGTATTAATTTTTTTAAACGTCAATATACACGCTAGTATTTATTTAATTTCTCCATCAAAGTATTTTTTTTTTAAATAAGCTTAAATATTTGTAATTTATCCATCATCAAAAAAAAAATGTTATTATTACAAACCATTCTCACTCCAATATTTCTCCTAATAATCATCACAATTAAATCATCAAAATCAGACGATGTAGTATCAACAACAGCTTCAACAACATCAACGTCTCCACCACCACCACCACCACCTCAAACTGGAGGAGGAGCTTATAACTACTCACCACCTCCAGTAGGAGGAGGAGGAATAGGAATACCACCAGGATTACCATTAGCATTCCCAGGATTCTTCAAGAATTTTGATTTGAACTTTGGTGCTGGGTATGGACCTTTTGGTGGATTGGGTGGATTGCCTTACTTAGGTGGTTTGGGTGGGTTAGGTGGATTGGGTGGGTTACTTGGTGGTGCTGGAGGTGAGTAT
Organism: Orchesellides sinensis; assembly: GCA_027744375.1. Classification (NCBI taxonomy): domain Eukaryota; kingdom Metazoa; phylum Arthropoda; class Collembola; order Entomobryomorpha; family Orchesellidae; genus Orchesellides; species Orchesellides sinensis. The sequence goes on from JAHZNG010004868.1 coordinate 11,224, forward strand.
TTATGAAATATTTGATATATATATAACCAATGGTTTTGTGAAAAATAATTTAAAAAAAAAATTGTCCTTTAAAAAAAAATTTTTTTTTAATTTAGTCCCACCACCACCATTTGACGGAGGAGTACCAGCAGAACCAATCGAAGACCCAGGATTATTTGGAGGTGGATTCCCAGGTGGTTTCCCAAATTTCATCCCATCATACATCCCAAACACATGGATAGGCTCAGCTTTAGGAGCAAAAGGAGACTTACTCTTCCCAATCGTAATATTCGTGTTTTTCGTGGTAGGAGTATGGACAGTAATCCAACTACTCTTATCATTCATCGTCCCACTAATAGCAAAAAAGTTTGCAGTAAAAAACGCCTTGTTCCTGAAACGAGACACAACAACAAGCGATAATAATATTAGCGAACTGGATTTCATAACTAATTCTGTTATGGATGCTATTAACGAGCCAAAGTGTATACAGTACGTTGCTTGTCATTCTGGAAACTTTTTGAATTCGATGGCTGGTGGGGCTGGGGCTGTTAAAGTTTATGAGGGGTAAGGATAAAAGTTTTTTTTTTTAAATCATGTTGTTTTACTTTTATCATATTCCCTTTTCTCATATATACGTTTTTATTCTATATAGAATCCTCGACTCCCTGTCAAAGATGGGTGCATCAGACTCCTTAACATTGTTCAAGGACGCGTTTGTGAATGGTAATGCAGACTGTTCTAAATTTACATGTAATGCTGATGATAAGGATAAGGACGAGAACAAGAAACAAGATAACATCAATAAAGAACAACAGAAACAACATGAAGGAACGAATCATCCTGCTGCTGCATCTTCTGATAATAATATCGTATAGCTGTAGTTCATATGCAAATTCAAGTATTATTATTATTATTCGTGAAGATTCTAGTCAAATTTTTTCCTTTCTTTTTGTCAAAAATATTTTACCTAAATCTGTGTGTGTGTGTTTTTTTTGGAATATATATAATGTAATAATAAAAAACAACGTAGCAGTGTTTGAAATTTTAGTGTAGTTCATTGACGTTTTTTATTTTTTGTATGCATTTAAAAAAAAAGTATTTCTGAATGGTCTTTTTCTATGATGCGTGTATGCATTGATTTGCATTTAGACAAAAAAAAAGAATAATTTTTTAAACAGAAATTGTTGTACTTCATTTCACACATTGTTATTCTGTTTCACATATTTTTTTTCTGAAAGATCATATTATAGTTTGAAACAACAAATAACAACTGCACTCCAATTTTAACATGTTTTTTAATTATTACAATTCAATACGATATGATTTTCGATAAGCAATCGACTCTTGCTAATAATGTTTTTGTTGTAAAATCATGCTTATATAAAACTGCATAATCTTTTGCATTCTTGTTTTTTTTTGTCGTGTAACATTTAACAATACATTATTAATAAGTACCTATTATTTGTGTACCCCAAATGCATTATTAAATTACAAAACGTTACGTACATAAATACTAAACTCTTCATTCACAAACTATCTAGCTGGTGTACAAACCTACAACAACAAACATAAAAAAACACATCTCTCTCTTCTCAATCCTGACTGATATCCACAAATACGATACAAGCATAATCACACCACTACACAACAGATATATAATACGTATACACAACCTTCAAATTGCAACAACAAAAAACTCTTGATCTTTTCGTTTCTCTATCATATACACACGAGTACATATATATACGCTTCCTTATATACAAAACAATTCACTCTCTTTTTATATTATTATGATGATATCCTCTTGCTCTAAATTCACTTCTACTATACACTTTATACACACAAAAACAACAAAAAAGAAGAAGAAGATCTTAGTAGATCTCATCTATCCCCAGATCCGGGACTATATAACAATTACATCATTCTTCATCAATCAAAAGTTTAAAAATAAATTATCACACATGATATATTACGTTTAATCATAATATTTACACACAAACAACATTACTACTAAACACAATCATCATCATGTCCTCCACACAACAAGAACAACAAGAACAACAACAACAACCACACAAAACCATCCTAACGAATTCTCCAAGTATCTCACCAACAACAACAACATCCTCATCCTCATCATCATCCACCACCTCCTCATCCAACAACAACAACAACAACAACAACCCCATCAATTCTCAACAATTATTATTAACATCACACACTTGCACTTGCCCCCCAATCCACACCCAACACGAACCAACCCGCTACTCATCCTGTCCAGTATGCTTATCAAAGTTCGATTTAGAAAAACCCCCAATAACACTAACATCCTGTTCCCACATCCTCTGTCTCCAATGCACGAATGTGCTAATCCCATCATCATGTAACGTAACTAACGACAATTGCATAGTAATCAACCCAAAAATCGGATCAGTAAACTACCCGTTACTCGCATTCCTCGACTACAACGTTCCTCCAGAACATCAAATACAAGTTAATAATAGCATAACATCAAACCTAATCCGTATATCAAGACTGATAAGATCCCACACAGTATCCCGGTCAATTCACAGGAAAACGATTATATTAATTAGCTCGTTCGTACACGATCCAGCGTATATACACAGGTTGTACAAACCAGTTAAGAGTTTGGGAGAACGGAGTTTAGTCGAGTTGACAAGCTCATGTTCACATTTATCCCATTACCATGCTCAGCAACAGGTAGTAGCAGGGTTTTTTTTTAAATACTTTATTATTGTCATTTGATATTAAATTATTGTTGTTGGTAATTTAATAAACTTTTAATTGCATATATAATAGGCGTCAAAAACATCAGTAGGACATATAGTCCAGTTATTGTACAGAGCAAGTGCATTTGACGTTTTGAAACGTGAATCAAATTCAAGTTTGATGACACTCAGACCAGAGTTCAGGAACTACGAGGCATTAAGACGTGAACATGACACACAAATAATGAAGATTGGGATTGATGCTGGGATAAGATTCACTCCTGAACAATGGAGTAGTTTGTTATACGGGGATACAAGTCAGAAGCCTCTTATGCAGAGTATTATTGGTAAGGAAATGCTTATTAAAATTATTATTATTCAATTTATATATGTGAATTATAATAATTTCTACTGTGTTATTGTAGACAAACTCCAATCCCCACAAACATTCCAAGAACTATTAAAAGAGTACGTTGTGAGTGTGCAGAGGTTGAGTAACCCAGACTCACAGTTTCTCATTTCACTTCATCCCCATTTCAAACTACTCTCGATGATAAACACTGGTAATAGAAAAAACATCATTTTTAAAAAATCAATCAAAAAAAGCAAAAATTATGTTATATAATCGTTACTTAAATTTGCATTTTACATAGACCCACAACAACAACAAACACAACAACAACAACCCCAAATCGAATCAGCCCTAGACTCACTCCACTCAGTACTCGTAGGACTTATCACGTTCACAGCAAACAGGAAGCATCAGAGGAGTCAGCGACATAATAATAATAGTAGTAATAGTACTGGTAATAATAGTTCGTCAAATAACACGAATAATATTCAAGTTTATAATAATAAACAGGTGTACAATTCACAAAACCAGACAATGATGATCAGTAGTTCTTCTGATAATAATTCTACTACTACTACACCTACTCCGAATAACAATAACTTGACGAGTAGGTTGAGTAATTTGTGTGTCAATTGATAGAGAGATGTGTTTTAAATGTTGATTTTTTAAAATAAGGTTGTTTTGTTTTATGGAAATTTAATTAATAAGCAATTTGATTGATGATAATGTGAATTGAGGTGTGGTTTATATAATGTTGGGATGATGATAATTTTTTTTTTTGAGAAGTTATCTAATGTAAGACACACGATAGTTCGTTCTCGTTCCTGTACGATTCATTGGTTTTACAATGATAAACTCATATAAATATTCGTAATATTCGTTTTAAGAATTTCATTATATTCGTAAATCTGTTTGTTGGATTTTTTAAAAAGTCTAAAATATCTGTGTTTTTTTTGTTGTTTTTCTATTTTTAGTAGAAAAAAAAGTTTGTAGTAATTTCTTTTTTGGGAATACATGTAATCGTTTATGAACTGTGTATATAATGTTGTAACTGGATGATGATGTTTAAGATTTTATTAAACAAACGTACGAATAGTTTCATTGGATTTGAAAGGTTTCATACATGATTTTGATGGTGAAATAGTTGATTCATCGTCGTGCGTGTGCAAGGGACGTATTTTTTTTTAGTATTTCACATAACATGTATTTTGGAATCTTAACTGTTTTGGTTTTTTAATTTGTTTAATGAACTTTAATTCAGTTTCATTCGAATAGATTAAAATATATCAAGAGGTTTTTAATGAAAAATGGATTTTTTTGCATATTATATGTCATTATTATTAGGCTTATATAAAATGTTGTCTTGTATTGATTGTTTAGTATCATAATATCCATATATCCCCAGTTATCACGTCTAGCAATAACATCCTATTCACTCACTTCAATATATACTTTTAAAAAGTGCATTGTTTGTGTGAGTGCATTTTTTCATCAACAAAAGTACCAACCAACCCTTTCTCTACGTCTTTATTACTTCAACAAAAAAAGGCATTATAAAAATACACCCACTCACTCGCTCCCCCTTCACATTCCTTTTATTTCTCTCTCTCACATCAAATCATATCATCAAACTTTCACCAAATACGAATATCTAAATCTAGCGAAGCCCCTCTCTCTCTCTATCCATACATTTCACGCGGGACACTCCTACTTTAAAGTTTTTTTTTGCATTATTATATAAAACGACATTCCAAAAGTTCCACAGTCAAACTTTTATTAGTAAATAATAAATAATTTTATGTAAAATTAAATTATTATTAAAGTAAATTCATTATACCCATTTATCAATTTCGTGCAAAAATATTCATACAGTGAGGAATTTTGGAGAAATTGGATATTATTACGTAATAATAATAAGTTGGTGGATCAAGTAGAAGACACATAAAATACCCGACATATATACACAACCCACGGACATTTTTTCAAAGAGTACCCACCCGAAGGATTCCGACAAAGAAGAAGACGTCCTCTTTAAATAAGCTCTCTCTCTCTCTCACTCACTCACACGTATAAGAGGTAGTTAGATTATTATCTAACAAATACACCCTGGAAAACATATTAAAAATCCCAATTTTAAAATAATAATAATAACTATTCATAAAAATATACAGATTACAATATTCAAATAATGGAAAAAGAAGACACATCAACTGAAAAGCAATTAGAGGAAGAAGAAGAAGAAATACAACAACACGTTACTTTACCACCACCACCTGAACAACAAGAAGAACAACAACCACGCACAACAACAACAACTCACCACCCAAACGCTTCAGCAAACAACCCATTGTACTGCTCATACGTAGACGGTCAATTCACTTACAAAGACCCAAACACGAATAACCAGTACGTTTGGAACGAGGGTGAGAAAAAGTGGGTTGTTAAACAAACTGACCTATCATCATCACCTGGTGGTGTGGTGGTAGATAGCAATAAGATTGCGGAAGAGGAGAATAGTAGTAGTGGGGGAGGAGGTGGAGGAGACGTGATGCCTAGTCCTGGTACAAGTCAGGTTCAGTTTGATGGGGAGAGTTATACTTACACTGATCAGGATGGGACTGTTTTTCTTTGGGATAGTGGGAAAGGGGCGTGGTTTCCGAAGGTGAGTTTTAAAATTTTTTTTTAAATATTATGCTTCTGCTGCTGATTGATGATGATGATGAATATATATATATATTCATTTAGAGTGTGTGTGGATGATTTTATATTGTGTTCGCGTGCTTTTTATCATAAAATTAAGTGTTTGTGAGAGAGGTCAGGAAGGAAAGATTGAAAAAATAACACACACACACGTTTTTGTGTTATTATTATTAATATTATTATTATTTGTGAGTGAGGTTTTGGGGTCAGGATTTATAGTACTTTTTTAAAAAAATTATATGGTTCTTGATCATTAGACTTTTTTTTTGGTTGGAAGTTTTTATTTATAAAATGTTGTGGAGAAGTTTGGGAGCCTCATAATTATAGTATTTACATACCAATCAGTCACATAAAATATATAAGGTTCAACAAATCATTTATGGTCGATCTTATGTCCTTACATATTATGCTGAATTACTTGTATATATATATATCGGGTATTCCACAATTATGTCGTCTGAAATGTGTGTAAACAACTTTTCTTCATATAATAATGACTTACAACAAGCATACTTTTTGTTTCTTGATAAAGTTACTATATGGGGAAACGGTTTTTACTCATCATTGTTGATAATCATGTTCGTTCTTCATCGTATGAATCAATTTCGGTAGATGTAAACTCACCCTAATCAATTTATCAAGGTTGCCAAGTTTCTTTCATATATGGACATAGTATGAATTACGTTGTTTCATTAAAATTCATATTAAACAGGTATTTTATGTTTTGAATAGAGATAAGTTTTTTTTTTGCATCTGTCTTATCAGGGAACGTGATATCTTACAGGAGATAGGGAACCGTTTAAGGTAGCAACTCATATTTATAGTTATGGGAAAAATTCCTGAAAAAATCTGTTTGATTAGCATTGGAGGCATATAGGGATATTCAAGAAAATATATTTTCAAACCTCCATTCGGAGCACTTGGAATTTTTCAACGCGAGGTGCAATGTTCAATCACCAAATTTTGTAGCCAATGAGCTGAAGTTTTTTATAAAAAAAAATAAAAATAACAATAGTTTTTTCTTGAGCCACAATAATGGGATAACATAGGGTTCAGTATTTATTTGAAAACAATTTAGATTTTTTGAAAACTAGAACCCATTGGCTATAAGTTAAACCTCAGGTGGAATAATTATTGTAATAGTTATTTTGCCCACTACTAGCCTATCTCATCACTCATCATCACATATATATAATACTTTATAAAGTAAAATGTCCAGAATTCTGAAATTTGCCGTTAAAATTGCAACGAATATATTCAATTCCACGTTAAAGCCAAAGACTTATACTAGTATATTATACGTATCAAGCAGATCAGTGAATTATAAACAAATGAACAATTTGGCAAGTAGATAATAGATCCCTTTAAAAAGAACTCTTTGACTGGGAAACTCTTTCGTTTGTTTCCATAAACATGAATAACCACAAAATAATGAAATTGAATGAATCTCGAGTGAAATCTTGGAACAAATACATCAAATTGGTGATTGTACAAGAATTTCATTTAATTCAGGAACTTTCAAAAATTTCGAATAGAAAATTTACAATTGGTTGGCTTATGAAAAGATAGATATATATTTTCAATTTAATTTATATAAAAACCTCTGAGTCAGTCATGTCATACATTTCCAGTTTCGAAAATTTTAATTATGCAATTTTACTTTCCTCAATTCATATTACCAATAAGCAGGAGATATATAATGAAAAAAAAGTTAGTGTCTCATATCTCTCCAAGAACAGCCCGAGCAATTCCTGCACTATTGTAACATGCATGTATCGAAATGCACCAAAAAAAAACTGCACTCATCTCTCATTGCACATGAACAATAAAGAACAAAAAAAAAACGAGAGCATCCAACCGAGAATTACATACATATATATACCCGCAAAGGCTCTTATCGATTTTTCTTCTTCTTCACCGATCTAATATATTTTATATATGCAACTTAATATTTACTGAACACTACTACTACGCATCAAAAACACCACAGACGAGACAATAAAAACATAAACACAAGCACGTCCGTCCACAAATAAAGCATTTATAGGGTTTAAAAAACAAAAATTAATGAAAGATTTTTTTAAAAATTCATAAAAAAAAATTATTATACCTTAGGACCCCCAAAACCTCACTACTACTACTACTGCTACGAACAACGACCAATCAAATGATATCAACGTGAACAACCAAACAACAACGTCATCATTCACATTACCCCCATCACCCCCCGACCTCTCATCATCATCCACATGTAACAACGCAACGACTAGTAATCAAACGATTGGGTTCTTTAATCCAAACTACTCGACAACACTCACTTCTCCTGTTACAAGTTCAACAACGAGTACTACAGAGTCATCACGCCGGTTTTACTACGCGTCGTTATCACCTTCATCAATGGGTGTTAACGACTCTCCTGGATTGTTTCTGTCGCCTGATGATCAGGTTAATAATAATGATCAAGTTGTTGGGGATGAGCTTGTTGGTGGAGGAGGAGGAGGAGGAGGAGATACGCAGCAACAAGAGGAACCTGATGATGTTTTACCACCTGGATGGGAGAAACATGAGGATACTAATGGACCGTATTACTGGCATATTAAATCTGGGACTATACAGAGGGAACGGCCTAGTATTAATACTGTGAGTCCACCACCTTTACAACCACCAAGTAATAATCATCATCATCACACGAGTGGTGGTGTACAGCAACAACAACAACAACAACAACAACAACAACAACAGATTAATAATCCTGCACTCATGATACCTGGTGGGATAAGTGGGTTTGTTAGGAGGTCTAATACGATTGGTGGGTTGAGTAGTGGTAGTGGGGCATTAAATAATGAACGTATTACGACTGAGAATAAACGGAGAAGTTGGGTTAATTATTTGGAGGATAGTAGTAGTAACGAACGGGAGAGTAATTCTATTACAAACACACAACAACAACAACAGCGGAATAATTCACGTTATGTTATGCCTGCTTATGAGGTTGATAAGCATACTTTAAAGTTTGCTGCTGTCAGTTTGGGATGTTTGAGTATTTCTGAAGAGGATTTGACGCCTGAGAGGAGTAGTAGGGCTGTTAGTAAAGTTATTGCGGAGCTTACTTGTAGTGGGAGTGGGATTAGTAATCATCATCGTGGGGATAAATTGGATAGGATTAATAGGTGAATTTTTTTTTTAAAAATTTACTTTGTATATTCGTAATTCATTTCATTCAGTTTCATGTCAATGCTTAAAAAAAATATTTTATTATTCATTTGTATAGCTCTGAGTTAGCAACAAGAATGTGGACGCACACAGGAGGAGACGCGAACACGATATCTCAAATGTATTTGGAGTTAACAGACTCTCATCTTCGTGTGAAAGTACATCGGGATGGACCTCCAGCACTTACTGTTTTAGAGCAACCCATTCATTCCATTCGTGTTTGGGGTGTTGGGAGGGAAGACCCTAGAGACTTTGCTTTTGTTGCGAGAGAAAAACAAACGAGACAGTTTCTTTGTCATGTTTTTAGACTGGACATGTATGCTAGGCCTTTGGCTTCTAGTTTGAGGGATGCTTGTAAGAAAATCATGATTGAGAGGAATGCTAGGGCTGGGAGTGGGGGTGGGAGTAGTGGTGGGGGGAATAATAAAAGACCTACTACTTTAGGGTTGAAGAAGAATAATAATAATTGTGGTGGTGGTGGGGATATTGGGTGTAATAATAAAGAGAGGAGTAATAATGTTGTTGGAGGGGGGAGTAGTGGTGGTGTTAGTGGATTGTTGTTTCCTACACCAATGGATGAGCCTAGGAAAGTTATTAAAGCGTTTTATCTTGGGTCGAAGAGTGTTAATAAACCGACTGGGATGGATGTTCTTAATAATGCGATTGATTTTTTGAGGGGGAATGGGGTTGAGAAAATACCGTGAGTTCTTTTTAAAAAATTATATTCTTATTCATGAATTTCATTATATTAATGGCTTTTTTTTTTAAATTTCTTTTAGAGTGCTGGTGTCTGTAGCTCCAAGTGTAATCGGAATAACGTCAACAGAATCATCAAATAGTAAAGTTCAGATTGAAGTTAGAGTGAGGTTTTTATCATTCATGGGGATTGGGGCTGATATCCGTACTTGTGGAATTATTATTCATACTGCGAGGGATGATTTTGAAGCTCATTGTTTCTACCAGACTCCCAGTACTGGGGCTCTTTGTAAAGCTATTGAGGCTGCTTGTGTGCTCAGGTATCAGAAGTGTTTGGATGCTCATCATGGTGGTGGGGTGGATGGTGGGAATAATTCGTGTAAACGTGAGTAAAAATACATATGAATGTGTGTTTGAATCGAATGTTTGTGAATTTGAATTTGTTTGATATTAACTTTGTTGTTTGTTTTTTTAAAGAACGGAGTGGTTCGATTACAAACACGAGTAACGTATCAAATAACGGTGCTGGAGCTACTACATCACCGTCTTCGACAGCTACTAGTCCTAAATCAGCTTCAGTGATTGCGTCAGCGACTGCTTCTAATTTAGCTTCTGCTCTCAAAACTGTGTTTTCTGGGTTTGGGAAGTCGAGGAGTGAAGAGAAATGAATCTTATAATCACATAATTTATATATATCATCAAACAGCAGCAGCAGCAGCATAGCTTTCGCTTTTTTTTTGAAAATCATTTTTTGTTGGCAATTTTTATGTAATGAGGTTTTGTTTTATTGTGTGTATACCAGTTGTCTGAAGAGTTTCTAGTTCAGTACCAGTTGAGTTATGGGAGTTCATCTGATGATGGTAATAATAAAACAGGAGAGGCGAGTTGTTCAGTGTTGACCCAACAAATTCAAGAAAAAATTAATAGTAAGAAAGATGAGAAGAAGAAACGAGGGGGTAATAAAGATGATAAGGAAAGTACGAGTAATAAGAATGCTACACCACCGCAGTGGTTTGAGGTTGATGATGAGAGTAACACGCACGTGTATGTTAGTAATTTGCCCACTGATATTGATGAGGAGGAGTTTGTTGCTTTTATGAGTAAATGCGGGTTGGTTATGAAGGATCCGGTTAGTCAGGCTTGGAAGGTTAAACTTTATAGGGATGGTGGGGGGAAGTTGAAAGGGGATGGGGTTTGTACGTACATTAAGGTTAGTGTTGATTTTTTATTTAGTAATTTTTTTATTATTTTTATTATTATTGTGATTGATGATATTATAAGTATGAAATCATAATTTATATCTTTTATATAGGTGGACAGTGTAAACCTGGCACTGAATATACTAGACCAGAGCTACTTCAAAGCGAATATAGTGAACGTTGAAAGGGCAAAGTTTCAGATGAAAGGGGATTATGATCCGACGAGGAAACCTAAAGCTAAGAAGAAACGGGATAAGATGAAGTTGAAGAAGCAACAGGAGAGTTTGTTTAGTTGGAAGCCTGAGAAATTGAGGGGGGAGAGGGGGAAAAATGAGAAGATTGTTGTTGTTAAACATGCTTTTCATCCGGATGAGTTTAATGAACATGTTGAATTGATACTTGAGTTGAAAGAAGACTTTAAATCTGAAGCTGGGAAGTTTGGGGAGTGTAGGAAAGTTGATTTGTTTGATGTAAGATTTTTTTTTTTCAATTTTGTGTTCATAATAATATTCGTAATTTTTTATGATAAAAATATTTTTCTGTTTGTTTTGTTTACAGAATAATGCAGAAGGAGCGTTGAAGATCCATATGACGTGTCCAGAGCATGCTGACGCTGTTGTGAGTAATTTTAATGGGAGGTATTTTGGTGGGAGGAGGTTGGAGGCTTATATTTGGGATGGGTTTGAAAAACTTAATGTTGTTGAGACTGAGGCTGAGAGGGAGAAGAGGTTACAGAAATGGGAAAAGTTTGTTGATGATGAGGAGGAGGAGGTTGGGGAAGAACGTGGGAGTAAGAAACTTAAACTTGGTCAGGATGATGATGCTACTCCACCGAGGACGAATAATGATAATGATGATGATGCGTTTTATGATGAGGATTAAGATTTGGTGTTTTTTTTATCGTTTTGTGTTGTTTTTTTTTTATTGTATGTGTTTTGTTTGTACCAATATATGGGAATCTTATGAGTGTATTTATATATTTGCATGAATATATAATAAATGAATTTTTAGTGATATAAAATTTGAATATAATAAAGAGTGTTATGAATAAACGTATTGTTATTTTGGTATTGAGTTTTTTTTCTTCAAATTCTGGATTTTTTTTTTTGGGATGAATTGCAATTTGTACGTAACTCATTTCGTACATGTTACGTATCCATATATATAAATCCAAGGTGGCTCTATATAAAAATTTCAAACATCTTTCATATATATCTAAAACGAACAGACAGAGACATATTAAGTAGGTACATTAATTATGTCTTCTTCTTGGTACATATTTAAATTTTAAAACTGGGTATTTTATGTATATAGCGTATCAATAATTATTAGATGTTCGTCGTTAGCAAAATGGGAATCTGCATATATAAGGAGACTAAATTATGTTAATTTAATTTAACTCTTTGTTGTACGTGTGTGTAGATTCATGTTTTATAAAAAAAAAATATTGTCTTCAAAAATTACATGCAAATTAGTTAAAGATTAAATTAAAACAAAATTTTTATTCAAGCATGATCATAATGGACATTCAAGCGTCTAACACAGACATAATAATATACATGAATACAAATGAATTAACGTGTGTAAAGAATTATATATGAAAAATAATATGAACGTTACGTAAAACGGATGATTGAACTTGGCATGCAAATATATATATATGAGTTTGGTTTGAATACATTATAACCTATTAAACTTAATTAAACATTACATTCATAAAAAACAGTACACACTTTGTGTACTAAATTCTCACGATTAGTTGACCTAGCTCTAAATATATATACTTGTCATATATTATGTGTATATTGCATCACTTTTTTTATTGTTGTTAAAAAATCTATTTTATCTGCAATCATTTTTTTTTTCTTATTACCTGAAATTGTCGTGGGTTCTTCTCATGTACATAACACATATATATACATATGTATTATGCTTTGTTTAAGTTCACGTGTTTTTTTGTTGTTGTTGTTGTTTTAATTGAGTTAATCATTCGTGTGGGATTTTTATTCTCATCATATGATGATGGGATTATTCTTGGGGGTATGTGTTATTTAATGGGAATATTTGGTTAATATTCATATATTTGGTTTAAAAGATGCAAGTCTGTCAATGTAGTACTAAAATATTTAGTGTGTTTTTTTAAGTCTCTCATACTATTATAGTTTTGTTTCGCTTCAATTGACATTTATATGTGGTCTTTGATTCGTTTTTTTTTGGTTGTTGGTCGTTTTGTGCTGGTTCAATGTGCTTATGAATTGATGTTATTATTAGTCGTTGTTATGAACATTACTTAAGAGTTAATTAAATGTAAGCTAGACATTTAAGAGATCTTAATGAATTATCTGTAATATATATGTACTCCAAATGGTCAACACGCACATACACGTACACGAGTGATATAATACGTTAATTAATTGTGTGACCTATATATATGGTCGTTTAAGATGCTAAATAGAGAGATATAATATATGCAAAATATTAAGTATTAAGATATTTCCGGTAGTTGAATTTAGGTACGATTTTTTTTAGGAAGTTTTTTATTTTCTTAGCGGAAAGGATCTAAATAGACGTTGCCGGATGTTTGTCGTAGTATAGATTTTTCATGCATCTTATTTTATTTCTTTGTATTGAATTCACATATATAAAATATTTTTTGTTTTAGAGTACAATACAATACAATAAAGTAACATACTATATAGTTCTAAATTCTTTTTGCTACAATATGACTATGACTTAATTTTTTGGTATCTCTTTTTATAGAGTTATATATGTATTATAATGTATCGCAACAAGAATCATTTACGTGTAAGAAGAGTTCTCTTGTAAAATAAAAATGATAGTTTTGTTGTAGGTACTGTTTCGTATACTTAACTTTGATGATAAGAACGCGATATTAAAACCGTTCTAGTTTTTTTTTTGTATTGTAACATGCATTATATAATAACATGATGTGAGAAAAAAAAATTGTGTGTGAGCTCAAATAAAGACTGAAAATGCAAGTGTTTTTGTGCTTTTCTTCATGCTTATACGTTCAATTATTACATGATAGTTCTAATTACAAATATACATGCTATATTTTACTTTTTAACCCTTTTTTTCTTAGTTTAAGCTTACGATTCGTTACGTTCACGTAAGACGCTTGTTTTTTGTACATTTATGTATATGGAAATTGTTCATGGAAATAATAATTTTTTAGATTCTTTTATTTATTATTATCAAAGAAATTTAAATAAAATGTGAACCGATAATTTATTTTTTAAAACACATTTTTGTTTGTTTGCAAGTGAATTAATTAAATTAATCATGAATCCAGGTGCGTATGTAATCGTATTAATTGGTGTCCAGGTTTTGTGTTTGGTTAATAGTTTACCTGTTAATGGAAAGTTGAGTTTATTACTTGTTGATCCACTTACGGATTTAGAGAATTTGGGGGAGGTTGTGAGGACTAAACGGGAGGGTGGTGGTTTTAGTAGTAGTAGTAGTATTGGAGGGGATAGGGATCATGAGAATGGAGATAGTGTTAATAGGAGTGGAGGAGGTGTAGGGAGTTGGAAGAGAGTTAGTAGGAATAGTGATGTTGGGAATAATAATGATGGAGGAGGAAGGACTAATTCTTATCAACCTGTTACTAAATTGGATTATTCGCATCCTTACAGGAAAAAAGTTAGACCTGTTGGTGAGTTTTAAATTTAAAAAAGAAATATTTAAAATAGGTTTTGGAAGGGTTTTAGGTAAAGGAAAGTTTAGTTTTAAGGAATTTATTTGGGATTTATATTTGTCTCGGTTAAAATGTTAAATTTTTTTGTTAGATTTTTTATTTTACGTGTTTTCATTTTATTGTTGATTTTGAATTACATTATTCAGGGGTTTTTTATAGTGTTTGGATTGTATGCTTTTATACGAGTTTTCAATCATTTTGTTTGTATATTTACTTTTCTCTAGAAGTTAGTACTACTGTACATGATATTATGTTCGATATAGTAGATTAATTAAGAATATTTTGTTAGTTCTTATATAATTCTTGGAATAGTTAGCACAGGAAATAATAATATTAAATTTTTCAATCATAAAAAACAATGCTATTTTATTTATTATTATTAAGCAGCGAAAGCGAAGCTGAAGATGCTTTATGTGATTACCATTGA
>JAHZNG010004869.1:0-10601 GCA_027744375.1 Orchesellides sinensis
GACAAAGACCATGTTGTTGGATAATAATATCCAAGTTTGCTTTTTGTTAAAACTACAGAATATGGCTAGATATTCTCCTTCCTGGTGAAAGTAAAATATTCGGCAAGCATAAGTTTTCATGTACTTTCTCCTCCAAAAATTCGTAACCTCACCAATGCATTAAGGAACACTTTCACTAAAATGATATGTGCTGCGGTTACCTGTGCCTTTTCTTTAATGGTGATGGTCTAGAGAATCTACTCCCCTGGCTAAGTTTATCACGGACACAAAAGAGGAATCAGCTTACACAAGCTTTTTTTTGTTAGTTTCGTTTTTCTCTGCTTCCCCTTGTCGTGGGTATTACAACAAGCAGTGTTAGAGTATATCGTCTCAAATTGCTGAGAAGAGATGAAGGGACGTATATGTGCCGAAATTGATGAAAAGTACTCCTCAGGTAATATTAGAAACATGAGATAAGGTTGATAGAAAGTCAGGTGACATGTTGAAGGAGAAAGTTATTTCTAAAGAAGGATTGGATTTGCATGATGGTGGTGTTCTATTGTTGTGTGTACAAACATGTATTTTCAAAAGGGAGGAAGTAAGCATTTTATAATATAATTTAGGTTATTTAGCTAAACCTAACCTTAAGCCTACTTCATCCTGATGTATACTTGCACATGCATAAATTTCACTTAACATAATGGACTATCCTTTTATAGCTGGCTGTTGGATTTGGTTACATGATCGTTTAGGCGTACATTTCAATGAGCCTTCACGAGTCGCTGCTCTATGCCATACATTATTTGCGTTTACGATTCATGGCTCATTTCCTTAAGCTCAGGTCTGAGTAAGACATACACACATTTGGTACTTTAATTTATAATGGTACAAAGAAGTAATCTATAGCCTCCCGCAATCTTCTTCTCGAAAACGTCAATTCGCAGCAAAAGTCTTCAAAACTATAGCTAAAATATAAGTATTCATCTTAGCAAAAAGACGACATTCCTAGAATTTGCAAAACGCGTTTGGATTTCAATTTAATTAATGGAACTCGTAAATAAACCCATCACGTTTGCCTAACATCCTTGTAACTAAAAGAACTCATATTTTCAAAATCAAGTCTCTAGCCACATACATCTAATTTAATACTCATAAGCCTTGTATTAGCATTCATATAAAATTTTACTTATAAAACGTACATTTAAATTTAAACTGGCAGACTGACATGCATTAGAGCAGCATACATTAATTGAATTGAAGTAATAATTATGTTTAAAAGGGGGCAGATAGATCTATTCGCAGAAATTTTACACCAAAATGATAATTTATCTATTATTACTTTCCGTAACGGATAATGAGGACCAACCTTTATGATATCCAACCTAGAAAGGTTTCTTGTGAACTGATTAATAAAAACTGATTTATTTTTAACAAACAAATTTGGATACATAATTTTAATCATAATAACCTCATGGCATCTAAGGTCAAAGCAAAAGTTTGTAGATTGAACAAGGCCTGAGAAACTGCAATAATAAATGTGCGCCAAATAATAGTTGCTAGAAAAGCAGTTACAAACTTGATATATGCGATTCTACTGCTGTAGCGTATTCCATACCCGAAAAGTAGTGGACGGCTGTTGGCAGAAGTCGGTACAACCAGCTTTTTCTGCTGAACTCACCAAACCACAGGCCGTTTTTGAACGTCAGGACTAGGCAGAGGAGCAGTAGCGTTGGAAAACATAATCATCTTTAAGGAAAATCTGACAAGCTCGTGTACTTCTGCCAGTTTTTATGTGCAATTGTGAAATGCATAAATGTGAGAAGAATTCTAATTCATAGGAATTTTATGCCTTGCGTTTTGCATACATGAATAAATCTGGGATTTTTGTTGTGTATGGTAGTTACTGACTAGCTGATTTGTGGTTTCCTGCTCAGTTGATAAATATTACTATCAACCAAGGCCATAACAAATGCTCAGCTGAAAGAGGCAAAGAACACAAAGAAAATATTTTTCGATTTCCTCAAACATTTCTGGAAAACGGTAATAAGCGAGTAAAACTAGTGCTGGAGCTAGAGAGTAGACAAGTGAACTCTGATAGTACCGTTTTGTGTTGTATCTTTGAGAGAAAGAAACAACACAATAAGCTGAGCAGTAGTGTTGCAGAACCACTAGTCTAAAAAAATACTGCATTGAAGCAGTAATTTAGATTTTTCGCTCGACTAGTTGACAGATATCTACTACAGTATAATAATAAAAAATACCTTTGACCCTTTGAACCAAGAATAAATTGAGAAAAAGAGAATAACATTGTATTACCCATAAACATACATATTCAATTTTAGCTTTCATACATGAATTCCCCCCAAAAAAAACAGTATTCATATGTGGAAAATGTACGTAGATATTATAGCTGCTCATAATATATGGATCTCTGCTGATTGAATGCAACTTTTCTTCTATGCATATTGTGTACAACTAGATTTGTGAAAGTTACAGATGACTTTCATTTCGTTGTCGAATATTAAGTGGTTGCATGTGAGGAGTTTTTTTCCTAGCAAGCAAGGAATGTCTGTTGCGAACTATCTCTTGTGTATCATGCGTTATGTGACTGTCGCATCCTTTTTGAATACCAAATCACGATAGCCACATATTGTACATTATATTATGGTGATGGCAGCTGAAACGGCTGTGTTCTAGATTCATCTTGTCACCACAACTCGTATTATGCATATACCAACATGTGACTCTTATTTCATATAAAATCCTTGCAAAGCATCGTGTGTGAAGCTGATACTGGAATAGTTCATCTTCTCCAGCTATATAGAGGCAGCTTGCTTTTTCCAACAGTGGTGGTGATTCCAAGTTTTTCATGGCTATAGCATTTTGTCAGCTTACTGGCCCTCACACCGACACACATTTCTGATACTTCCCATCTTATATTGCGAACAACAGTTCCTGTGTACAGATCTCAGCTTCCTGTTCACTCCACTTACAGTCTCTCTGCACAAATGCCAATATGCCAATTGAAATTCCAATTTCCGAGTGGGAAACAGTCCGGAAATGGAATGACAGCCATTCCTTCCCATCACAGCTCATCTCACTTTCTCTCATACTCGTTCTCTATTGCTGCGGCTTCCGACATAGGAAAACAACATGAATTTTAGACGCCGCAAAATCCACTTTTTCTCCCCTTTCGTTCATTTATACATGTACGTGGCACAATAATATGTATGCATGTACAGACTTTCTCATTGTCCTTCTCTCCTGCAACTTATCCTTAATGTGTCAGCAACGACTTTACTGTACTTTTTGAACCATCTGAAACACATTGCTATTGTACCTATTTGTACCAAACAAAAAATAATAATATAGAAAGAGTAATGTAAAAGTGAAGGGAGCAGTTCTAGAAGTCTGTTGTTTTCGGCATCCATTATTATTCAAACAACGTCCCGCCGAAACGAGTTGACTTGGCACAGCACTGCTGTGGCATTGGAAGGGACGCTAACTTTTAGCTATTTACTTATGGAGTTGAGATACCCCGTAGCACGCAACTAAACAGATAAACCTTAAGGTATTATCCTGCTACTCTGTATGAACGTATAAAGCTTTCCTAAATCAGTTTACAGGCGAAAGACATAGTAAAGCTTTGGATGCATATACAATAGTACACACCATTTGTGGGGAACTTTTGCGCGTTTCAAATCACTAACTCTTCGTATTACAAATGTAAGAAACTGAAAAAGTTTGCGTAGAAAAACATTTGAAATAATATGTTCATGCATTCATAGATCCATACATGACTATAGTAAAGAGTACAACTATTGC
Organism: Orchesellides sinensis; assembly: GCA_027744375.1. Classification (NCBI taxonomy): domain Eukaryota; kingdom Metazoa; phylum Arthropoda; class Collembola; order Entomobryomorpha; family Orchesellidae; genus Orchesellides; species Orchesellides sinensis. The sequence goes on from JAHZNG010004869.1 coordinate 3,805, forward strand.
GCATATTATATCCATTAAACCTCATATCATATCATTGCAAAAGAAAATGCTCCACTCCATATTCTTACTCTTGTTCTGCCCATGCCCGGCTGCAATGGCTGCATCTTATCATACTTTCTCTGATCAGCTTCTTGTTGTTCCTGTCTTTCTATGTATATATTAGTAGTTGCTTTGAGTAAATAGGGAATCATTTACATAAATGTCTATGCATGCAGAAACTGTCCCAAAATTATTTTGGCAGAATGTTATCGTAAAAACTCATGTAAAAAATGTCAAAAGGTTAACCATGATTAAATTGTGTGGACGCTTTGGTACAAAGATGGTCATCAGGTCGTTGGAAATTTCGTTGAAAAAAGGTTAAGCCTATTTCATTTTACATTTAGCCACCATGTGGCGTGTAGCAGATGACATTTCAACGCGATCGTATAATAAACTACTCATTGTCTATATCAACAGGCAGTCTATGAGTCTATGATTGTTGACATTTTGTATAATGTTTGCTGCATAAGCACCAAAGCTATGGCCCTTTTCAAGTACCCTTTGCGTGAGAAATTACTTTGGACAGGAAGATTGCTTACAAAAAGGATATTCTAGTCTTGCAAAGTGATGGCCATGTCAAGGATGTGATTTAAACAGAATCAAAGAATCATATTACACAAGCTACCACAAAGTAAACTGATTTCGGTTATTTGAAAGTAGGTAGACACTCTGGACTGAAAAGGTAATTTTCAATAAAAGCAAAGCCTGGTAGAAACATTTTGCTTTTGCTTCGACCGTATTGTGGAATCACACAACATAAATAACAACGTAGCTCTGCATACTAAAGTGTGTTCTTTCAAACAGCGAAAGCGGAGCAATTTTGAGGGGAAAGTCAGATAAACAAAAGGCTGAGTACACATTTAGATGACCATGAATAAACAAGTTTCCCAGTACGTTCAGAAAATCAGCAGTCATGTCAAAGGCAAGTATTCATTTTGATGAAAGATGAGGCGATCCTGGAGTAAATCCGTTTCTTGTTTCTGAAGGTAGATTTTATAGAACAACACATATTCAACTTTATAAGCGAGTTTATACATTGGCTGCCCACAGCTTAAATCGCTCACATTTCATTTCTCTTCTTTTAAAGCTTCTGAAAAGAATTAGATTTTAAAGTGGCTTCAAATTTCTCAGCACTTGCGAAGTAGTTCTATCAAAAGAGCTTAAGAATCATGTCATTTGAGTTAATTTCAAACGTTAGGCTATTTTTTAGATAAAACTTGTTAGATTATTTTTCAATTTATTGCTGATAAGTACGAGTATTAACTAGTATACTGTTATCATTATCATGAGCTCACAATTTAAATCAATCGCTCATCTTTATCGTTAAGTAAACCATTTCTGTAAACCAAAAAGCGTAGTTTTATAATTTGACATTTATGCAATGTCTGCTGCATTAAGTTACATTATAAGATTTCAAAATGCATTCAGCTATTGCGTAATTTTAAGCATTCCATGTATTTTTATAACATGAGTACATGCAGACATTCTAACTGTGTTGTATGCCTACTTTATGATAAAATGACGTAGATATGAGAAAAACAAAAACGAAATGGATTTAAGAAAAAATCCTTGGAAGTGAAAAACGTTGAATCATGCCCTTGTCTTGATCCCTTGCACGACTATGCAATATGAGAGAAAGCAGCAGTATCGCAGGCTGTGCACGATTTTCTGTGCATCCTGCAATAAAACAGAAATATACCAGTGAAAGTAGTAGGATGGATGGGGTGCTGTTTTAGGGTTGCTACAAACCTGGTAAAATCATTGTTCCAAGTCGTAGCAAATACTTCAATAATATATATATATCTTTATGAAAACTACAACGATACACCCCCAAAGACAAGGAACGACCTCAAACCTCATACCTTTATAGACATGAATGAAATGAGACAATCTCAAGAATGTTTTCTATGAAGCATTAGGATATTTTCAATTGTCAATGTGCAACGACCCGTCGACTTGGTTCCTTCATGACTGTCCTTTCTTTATACCTTCCGTTCCAACTGCTGTTTCCATATATTTGCTTTCCCCTCTCTACAACACTATGTGATTTTCTATTCCACACAGAATTCAGCAATATCATCACATGAACTGATATAAGCCGGGAGTAAGAAGATCTCACAAAACTATCTCCTTATTCAGCTGCACGGAAAGTAATGTTCAGGCAATGCACTGGATGTAGACAAAAATGACGCTAGCTTATCTAGGCATGATTCTGTGTAGTTGACTCTATTTGAGCTTCTCCAGGTTGCATCGAAGAAAAAAAAGAAAACATCCATAGGAAATGCCGTGCAACCGAATAAATAGAAAGAATGTATATTTGTATATCCAAAAATCTACAAGCATAATGCTCTCTTTATTTTGTCCTTTTGCCCACTTCTTTGTTTCCTTTCGCTCCAATAGAAATACAATCCAGAATGTTATTGGAGTTTGATGATTTGCTTCTATATCCTTGAGCAAACCATGGAGGTGGAATAAAGTCACAAGGAGAACGATACTGATAAACGATCCAGACGTTTCCATAATATAGCTGCTAATGTATTCTTCCATCAGGTCCGTAAAAGCCGATTCCAATTCCTTTTTACCCTCGAACCACTGACACGGTCTTTTTCCATTGGCTGCGTCAGTATCGCCAAAAGTAGTTGTTCAACATCAAAAGCTTATCGTGCTGAGATTCCTACCAGTTGTATATACACAATGACAACATTAAGTAAAACAGTTCCTCTCCTATAATTTCATAGAGTAGCTCAAATAACAAGCATTCCATTCTATGTATATGAGATATTTATAAGCAATTTCTCAATAACCCGGAAGAATTGCTTGTCAGATGTCTGGTTTTCATGTTGAGCTGACAAATATTTTTGTCTTGTTGAATTGTCTGAATTTTCTAAATAAATGTTACATATACAAATACATCAGAAATATTTACCGGGGATTATATTTTGTTCCAAAATTCTTGGAACAGTCGTTTGAAATACATACTCTTGCTTTGATGCCAGAAACATTACATTACATATTATAAAAAGTACAAAACGAGAAAAACAACATATTGGATATTCGTCATAGCAGGAAATGGAATTTCCTGTAGTATATCATGTATCTTTGAGCGCCCTACAAAATATCGGCTTCGGAGTAAATCTGAGTGAGGGTTTCTACTGAAATGAAAAGAAAGCTAGAATGTGACAGGACACGTAGTCGATGGCTTTGGCGTAATGAAGACACATTTTCTTTGAACTGTTCTTTTTTCTGGTCTCCGTTCTCTCTTATGTACTTTAAACAATGTGTCGGGCGCATCGTAAAGTTTAACTCCTGCGATTTAATGTAATATTTTCACGAGTAGTATTCTGTACAGGAAAATTTATACGATATATCACATAGTAATAAGACGTACTACGTATCTACTATAAAAAATTAGACAGTTTATTTGTTCATACAATGCACTACTGGACATGTTTACTCTTAGGATTGATAAAAAATAAATATAACCATGTTTCAAAAATAAATTTTCTTTCTTAACATTTGTGTATCAGCCCAAATTGGAATTTGCTCACCCACAAGCATTGTCCAGATGGTGTTTACCAGTGTATAAATCTCATTTAAAAACACATAAATTTTCTTTAGCTGCCTACTATTTTCACCCCTTATCGTGTGGTGTGATGTGTATGCTGTGTCCTATATGAGCTCTGTTTGACGCTCTCGTAAATTCTCTTTTGATTTATAACCTTATGAATTGGGAATGGCACACATATATGTAGACACTTTCTAAAGCATGGATATATGTTTAAGTCATTTACGATAAGCAAATTATAAATAATTACAAAGCAATCAAAAACAAGTATTGAAAGAATATGGGCTTGGGCTACGATTCCAAATTGATAAAACCGTCCTTAACTTGAGCAATCATTGCATTTTCAAGGGCGGATGGAAAGATGGAATTTGATCCAAACTAAAAACAGTCTATTATACGTTGGCTTAATTCCCCGTAAGATTTAAAAATGTATTTTTGCAAAGACATTTACCCTTTCCTCCGCAATTTTTAGTTACTTTTCATTTTAAGGAGGTTAAACGATGCTTCACATACTTTTCAATCATCTTGCTTTACACGGAAGGTCAAAAATGTGTACAAGTGTCTCATCAATTCAATTCCAATATGAAAGAAATCTGGTGAAAAGTTAAAAAAGACGTTTCATGCTGGGTCAGGTGTGCAAGCTTGGGTTTTACAATATACTTTCATTACTCAGCATTTTGCTTTTATACACCAGGGCCTGTTTCAAGAGTTGGCAGAGCTTTTCATTATAACTTTCAATCATTTACGACATTCTATATCGATCAAGTTCATTGTAGTCATCTTCCACAACTTTTTTAGGTCATCCATCTCCGGTTGGAGCAGCAGGGCTATTTTCTTGCAAAACTTCTACTTTCTATCTAGAAGGATTAGAATTACAACATATAATGTGTGTGCTAACTGCTATTTGAATTTCTACAAATATTGTGCATTTCAGCAATATGCCTATACGTAATACAAAAAGAACTAATGAATATTATAAAAAAAAATATCTCCCCAAATCGATCGTTGGATTACAAGCATCAACTTGCTGAATGCTGTGTACACATCCTACAAGAAAAAATTAGTGAAATAAATTCTCTTTTGTAGGTTATAATCCTGTTCCGTCCGGGGTTTTCCCATCGTAAAGCAAAGCTTTTAAGTAAAATTGATTAGATTTTTTGGGTGCTTAAAGCCTTCGGTAATATTTGATGCGGAAACATTCATTCATTTACTTAGATTCGTCAGCACCAGAATGCGTAGTAGCATTGATGCTCAGACCTGATTATAGCCAACTTAATAGTTTAGTTTACAAGCATGCTGAAATTTCCCAGCTGCAAAGACGTGTACACAGCTCAGCCAGTGAAATGATCCAGGAAAAGGGGAGAATGGCTCTTTTCACAATTGGCATTGTTTAAAGAAAGCCAAAGGCGGAAGGGAGTGGAAGAAAAAGAGAAAGAACACAAGCCAAAGGGACTAAGAGACATGGCTCCCATAACAGTTGCCTAATTTACCACTAGGAAAGACTACGCTCGTAAACTAAGCTTTAATAACAAAAATAAAAGAATTCCAAAATACATGTGTAACCATTTCTCCTGCAGCTAAACTTATTGCTTATCTTTATACATGCTTCTTATATAGGCATGTGCATGTGATAAAATGGGTAAATGTGTATTTTAAGTCGGAACAAGACTGCACAACAATGCTCGTTCATCAGATTCATTATTCCCTTTTCCGTATAATATAAGTCTCGACTTGACTACAGAGAATACAAGATTGAGCTAGGAAAGAAACAAGTTGCCCTTTAATTCCTAGAGCTTTTAACACAAAAAAGAAGGGAATGTCGTAAGATGATGAAATGAGAAGGAACGTGTATGTTGCATTTTTACCTCTCTTAAATAACAAAAGAAGCTCACATATAACATTTTTACGTATCACAAAAGAGCTTACAGCTTTATTTTATCAGTCACTTTGCTACGCAAGAGTAGGCCGTACAATAGGACTCCCTCAAGGTGCTAAAACAAGATTCGAAAATAGAAACAACAAGAACCATATAGGCATATATCGTCATGTGCCTTAACCACATACCACATCAAACGTTACGTTCCATACATGTTTTATTTAGATAAGAGTTTATACATTTATTTTGGTCCATAAGCTGTATAATAGTATAAAAGGAACTCCTTTTTTCTGTTCCGCCTCACTTATGCGTTTGGCACGACATCATGTCCTAATTGGATCATAAACTTTGAATGAGGTTTTAACGCCAGCTCACAACAAAAAACTACATTTGCTAGCCCTTTCATGTTATCTTGAATTATTATTTCATTTCACTAAGAAAAATTTAATCGGAGTCCTTTGCAGCTCAGCTTTCACTTAAATAGCTCCAGCTTTCTCCCTCCTCCGCTTCTTCAATAAAAGAGGGTTGACTTTGCACTCCTATTTTTGTATGTGCGTTGGGTGCTTTGAACCGATTATGAGGCTATGAAGCACCATATTATAGATCATAGCAATGCTTTTTCATTATATATAAAGTTTTTCTTTCTTAATGTGTGAAAATACAAGAAATGTGGGTTTTTGGAAAGAGCTTTGTTTGTATTCACGTAAATTGTCGTGAGATAGGATTTGTCGTCTAATAAAGAGTATAGGATCTATTGGCTCATATTTTATTGACTCTAAAACAGTCAGCGTTGTTCAATTGGAGACAGTCATCCGTGATGTCTGTAAAAGGTTTTAAATGTGAGAAAACTTTATGTATTACATGTTTTACCAACTTTTAACTTTAAATTAACTAACAACTTTGAAAGTCTCTGGTGTTTTAGAAATGTGGAGGTCAGTCTCCAGCTTACTTTATAATGTAAGCTTTTCCACTAATGACTGCGAATTTGCCTATAGACGACAAGCCATAAAAACCGTGATACTTACTCTTAGATAACGGGTTCTCTCAACTTGTTAACTTTTGTTGATCTTTCTACCAGAAAGTTAACTAATGAAAATTTCATACGCCAACTAAAAGCTAAGTTGTCAGTTATCCTGCATTTACCTACCTGTGTCCACATAATGAATGTATATTTGTGAATTTGCTGTTTAAAATGGATTCATTTTGATCTTGAAGGAAGTTGATCTTATTTTCGAATCTTGTTTTAGCACCTTGAGGGAGTCCTATTGTACGGCCTACTCTTGCGTAGCAAAGTGACTGATAAAATAAAGCTGTAAG
>JAHZNG010004870.1:0-16911 GCA_027744375.1 Orchesellides sinensis
ACGTATGTTTTAACACCCATTTTCTTTGATTTGATGGTGTAGCATAATAAAAGAGGTATAATCTGGGGATAATACTCTCTTTAGAACTGCTAATATGTTTTTTTACAAAACGTATGTGTTGTCTTTACTTGATTCTTCGAGAAATGAATAAAAATTGCCTTATAAAGTGTGACATTTTTTTGTGTATAACATGTAGTCTCCATAAATAAATAAAAATGTCTGTCTAATTCGTGTTGTTTTGTCTTGCCATTTTGGAAACGTGAGAGAGAGAGAAGTCCTGAAGTTGGTTTTGAGTTGGACAGGTAATCAAGTAGGAAAATTGCCAACTGCTATAGGGTAAAGAAGACTTTCCAATAACAGATGGAAATACACTCCTTGCAATTATTAGGAACACGCGTAGATATTCATAGACATACAAGTATAATGCATAATAAACGCGTAGATAAATTTCACTGCATGCAATCATGCTATCTAGAATGAATTTACGGAAAGGTAGTACCTTGTAGAAGGTTTAAATGACAAAAAAATGAATTGCCTACCTGTGTTGTGTTATATTTAATAGTTGCTATTTGAATGACATGCTATGACAACAGTTGTATTGACAGTTTTATTCCTGTCTCAATGCAAAAATGTTTTTGGATGTCCTAAATTTGTATGAATGATAGTCGTGTGTGCCAGTGCCAAGCAGTGCAGTTTACTCAAAAATAAAAGTGTTATACAAATGTATCCGCTTCAAGTACTACATTTTGTAACTCTATTTCATATGCGTTAAATAAAATGTGAATCATGATAGTCTTCTGGGCATAAATTTTTTCTCCTGAGTTAGGGAAACGAAAGGTGTTTTCCTAACATTAGTAGTTTTAAATGAGTCATTTGTTACAGTAGCGTAAATGTATTTTAACTACATGTCAAAGTCGTGAATCTACCATTAGAATTCAACATAAATGGTACATGCATGAATTTTGATGTTTCATGCTAGCCGTGCACGACTATTTCTCACTAAAAAATGGGAAATTTATACATGCCTCCATTATTATATTTTTATTCTAAAGACACCGTTTAGGCAAATAAACTATCAAAATGTTTTTTAATGGGAATGTAGCACAGTGTCGTATACCTTCTTTGTGTATATACATCCTACGTTATGATTTACATCTTAAAACGTTGACAACAAGGTGAGCAAAGCCTTTGCTTCAATACTCCTAAGTGTTTTTTCGTCATGTTGATAAAACTACATAGTGTAATTTACCCGTGCTGCTATGAAGTGGGTGGAAGCAGAGAGACAGTTTTTCAATGAACCTAATGTAGCCAAACTTCCTTTTAAAGCGGACAATGAACGCTTAGCTTTCCTTGGTTTTCATGTTTTCCAACCATTCTCCTTTTTTGAGTTGGTATGTAAGGAAAGTAGGTGGGCCAGGTTAGAGCAATTATAGTAAGAAGGTCTTACACTGTGATTAACTCAAGTCAAAGATCCTTACTTAAGCATGTTAAAATTCATTTAAGGTTAATGTCCATATTGAAGTAACTTAATTGTAATTAAACAAAGAAACATGTAGCCGGAAAATGCGAAGAGTAATTATTTGAATTACGCTCTCCAGAACGTCATACGAGTCTGGCTGGGTTTTATTCATTGAAGTTTTTCATCGCATCAGTTCTGATTGTTGATTTTCCATTGTCATTATCATTGTTACCGGATGGACAACCAGTTGACCATTCAACTTAACTCAACGAGTCTAACTCTAAAAATGCAAGTAGTGTCATTACAGCAGTAATGTTATTATTGTCTACAGCAGTTCCCCTTGCATGTCGCATCGGCATTTTGTGATTCGCCCGAGGATAAACTATTTGCAGTTTCTACACGGTGTAATTACTTTCAAATACTACAACGTCATGTAATTTGCCAAGTCAACATATTCCCATGTAATTTTAGCAACATGCTACAAAATAATTACACAGTGCAATTTTTTCGTTCAGGTTTCTATAGAAAAACTTGTATTCATGTATGTATATCCCTATGCGAAATGAATTTCTCGGGATTGTTTTTCGCTGTAACGTTAACATTACAGCTTCTTATTGTAAGTCATAAAATTGTAGGCTTTCCGTTTTAAAAAACAAGTAATTTTAATCTCCAAAGAATACATTCGCTACTTGTGGTGTGTGGTAAATATACAGTGTTCAAAACCACTAAATCTATTTGTAATTTTTAAATAATATTCGTCCATAATACATTAAATAGTCTTTTTACTAACTTCCTTGTATATTAATATATATGTATACATGTATGTATCTTCGACAATTTTATTACATTTCTCTGTGGTTGTTCAAAAAAATTGGAGTTTTTACAGTTAGTCCCTCACCAACTACGTTGAAATAATTTCATACAATACCTGTAGTCTGTAGTAGTTTTTTGCAATTCTTATGGAATAGTTTTGCAAGTGTATAGTTAATACACTAACTTTTTAAAAACCCTATAGCTATCGTATAATACTAACAAGCGTTTGCATTTTTAAGTTCAAAACTTTTTTTTTGAATGTCATGCTTAAAATATAATGTTTTCTCATGAAAGTTTGACAATAGTTAAAAAGATTGTAGGAGAAGTTTAGAAAAAAATAAGCAGCTGGTTAAAAGCGCATGAACCAGAAATGACGATGATGGAAAAGAGAAAAGCATCAAACCTCCGAGATAATGAGTGTGCCATAACCACGAACTCTTAGTGATGGTCATCTTTACGACAGGTAGAGAGCATTTTTATGGGCAAACCTACTACATGAACCCAAGTCTAAACCAGAGATTTTTTTACTCTTTCTTGAGCTGCAATTCTGCTAAGACAAAATGCTCGTTTGAAGGTTGTAAAAAAATCTTGAAGGATGCACATACAATATATGACTGTATGTGTTTGAAGCAACACGCTTTTTGTGGCAGTAAAATGCATATCTACAAAATTCCAAAAAGGCTCTTTAACAACATTTGTATATTGTATATGGATAATGGAAACATTGCCGCGTTTGCTACTGATATCAGAGTAAAGTGAGTTCCTCCAGACGTGTGCGTTACCGCATGGAATGACGTTGATAACTATAAAAATGAGGTTTGAATGAAGAAAACACTATCATTTTCTCCTCTGCGTTTACAATCCACAATGAAAATACTTAGTGTACACGGAGAGAACTCACTAATATATTCATTATGTACACAGGCTACAAAGCTTAGTTGTAAAAGATTGTTAGCTGACATATTACTGCATGCATGCATTCATGCATAATGTAATACATGTAAGCCTTTAAGGTAAGTAAGCAATCAAGCAGTATAGATATATACATTATCATCATAAGTTGGATGAACAGGAAACTTGCGGAAAATACAAGAAAATAATGTTCTATGTGACTAAAGTATATATATGCTAATAATGCCAGGATACAACTACTTTTATTCGTCTGATGATGTGTTTACCAGTGTGCACAAACAAGTAAAATATGTACATCATAGGTATTTAACTTAGGTAGTATTAAATAGCTGTGCGCTTTTATACACACTGCCTTTTTGCTAGTATCGGACTTTAGGCAGTTTTGCGGCCATGGTCGGTCAAGATAACATTGCTCCATGATTCTTCAGGCAAGTTTGTTTAAGCTCCATAGATCGTCTAAAGAAACGAGCACGAAGGGAAGAAAACCACGGCTTACAGGTTTTCAATTCTTCTCTCCCTTATTCCAGCCGTTTTGCAAAATACGAGCATATATACAACGGCATCAACAACAACAACAGCAAAAGCAACAACTTTACCAGCATTATATTTATAAAGAATAAAAAGATATGTATGCTCCGTTTTCCTTTCATGTGAGTGCGTGAGTAGTCCTATGGATTCGTACGTGCATTATTATATGGAGATGTGAACTGTGAGTACGTTTATGTAAAAGCAAATATAAGTTTTGAGGTACAATGACCCACGTTTTTAACAACGTCGTCTATATGAAAAACTGGAAGAAGACAGTTTCTATTGTAGTCAAATATAGCTTTGTTGTATGTGTTAGTTGTGCATAATGCAGAAAATGGAGTATGTCTTGTACTTTTCAGAATATATTTTTGTGTGTTAACATTGCAACCTCTCACACTTGCCTTCCTACAAGTCAGAGTATTTTATCTTTTTTAATATGTGCTACATATCCAGTTTAAAAAAGCATCTATGCATGTGAAAACTCACACAAAATGCTTTATTCCCTGTCTACATTTTGTTACTTCTCAATTTCTCTGGCTATTCTTGTCTAGTGAGTACAGGCACACAGGTATGTGCCTAGATACGTACGCGGTTCTTCTCACTTTTCTTGCCTTGAGCTACTGTAGGCAGTGTGTATGTACGTGTGGCGTTGGAGAAAGCATAGACTGAGAGAGAACATCCATCAGATTATCAAGATTTTGAGAGCCTCTCCTGTCAGTCTTTCTCGTTGCTTTTAAGCGGTATCTTGAGTGGTGGGCTTAGGATAAGTGTTTTAAAAGTCAACTCTTGTACCCATAACGTAGAGGGTATTCTCTCATCAGAGGTTGAAATGATGGGAAAGTATGCTCGTGTTTGTATGTCATCAATATGAAGAACTTAGTCAAGGACGAAATTCATATTTCACGAGAATAGATATACCCACATCTGCTTAAACTGAGTTCTACAGGTAATTTTTTTCTTATGTTCATAAAAAATAGGCTTGCATATAAGAGCTGTCTAGAAGACTTTGTTTTTTTTAAACCCCCATCAATTCTTGCCATATAATGTGACATGAAGGATTGAAGCTTAAATGAAATAAAATATAGCTTTTTGTTATCGACACTGTATCAGTTTTAAAAGATGGACGCAGGTGCTTAAAAGCAGCACCATTTTCATGTTGATGTGACCATACCCAGTATGTTGTCAAGACTGATTTAACTTGCAAAATATCAAAAGCCCTGTAGTATGACCGTTCCCAAGTATGATCAGTAATGGATGTAGGAACTACATTAAATGAATCTTTGCAAGGTTTTTGGATGGTTAAATCGTTTAGTTGTTATGTATGTGTTAGTTATACGGGATATCACTCAGAAAATTAACTGTGTGTGCAAGGAATGGGTATTAAAAACCAATTTCGTTCATGCATACATTTCCTTTGTGCCGTAAATAGACCAAACGATTTTCTGGAGATTCAGAGTAGTTGGATGCATAAGAAAAACGCCAAATTTTATTGCAAGAAAAGTAATGGAAACTGTCCAGTAAAATGGAACACTTACGCACACACTCTATTTTTGGGACGGTTTTTGGACAAGACAGTTTTTGCGTTCCAACTCAACGTCTTATATTGTTACATTTACTTGGTCATTGGACTGCCTTGGTATGTATGCTTGTAAGTACGAAAATTCATGGCTGGCCAGTGATTTGAATAAATTTCTTGTTTCAATTCGCATTACTATGCTTTATGTATTTCGGCTGTTTTCATTCATTCATATCCATATCAGTTCTTTGGCTTCTTCTTACTTTATACAAAAAGTAATTCCATGATGCTGGGCAAGTATTAGCTGCAGGTTGTGCAAGCCCTGTTATGCTCTTTTTTTGTCCGGGCAGATATAAAGGATTTAGAAGTAAGGAATTTCTCCTATCTCTACGCGCACCAAGAGTCAAGTGCAACTATCTTTTTGCTTCATATGCATTGAATTGATATAATATTATGGAATATGTACACAACGACCCAGAAAAAATGGTTAAATGACTTTTATTCCTCATTTTTATGTATCGTAATATTCTTCATGTTTGCTACTCCAGTCTGACTTGCTGTCTCTCATCGCTTCTATTAATCTTTTCAAGTCATTCCTTCACCCAAATCTAAACAACCATTCAGCATATTTCCATTTCATACTGGGAGTTCGGCTCATTCTTTATTTTCCTCTGTCCGACGTTACCCCAGCTATAAAAACGGAGAACGCTTTGTTGAACGCTTTAATAACATTATGGCATTCCAAAGCCAATGAAAAGGAGAAATAGCAATAACAACATCAACAAGACGCCTCACAAAAAAATAGTTGACGGGCAGAGAATCGCAATAGAAGTAATAATAGACAAAGAATGCCCAACTATATCGTTAATGTCACCATGTGCACAAAAACGTGTATTAAAACCTTAGCATTATAGACTTAAAACTTATGTCCTATTTTTGTACATTCATTTACAAAGCATGCTGTCGCCAGAGCAATGCAAAATCACAGAAGGCAATGGTCTATTCATGAAAGAAAAAGACTAGAAGAAATTCCTTTTTTTTTCTCTCTTTTCAAACTTGCTACTTCTATTCAGTTTGACAATCTAATCTCTTCATAAACCCCAAATCGCCATACCATGGTAATATTAAACTTAAGAAGTTCTTCCTCTTCTCTTCTTTCCACTTGCTAACAGTTGTGAATTTGACCGTACATACGTACATATACATATTTCCATACATACATAAAAAAAAGAGTTAACTTATGTAAAGATATTTGGAAGCAAAAGTAGTAGTAACCGATACAAGTGTTTCACAACTATCCACAACTACATGTACTTTCCTTTTATACGAGAAAGTAAGTAAGAAAGGAAATGGAGAAAAAAAAAACATCTGAATGAAGCCAACAGTGATAGTAGTAGCCATTCTTTCGTTGCAGCTTTTTTTATTATATTCTACCTCCAGCTACCGCGACCGCAGCAGTAGTCATAGTGGAGGAATAGAAGTCGCACGTTTCTCTCTTTCTTTTATATACATACTCGCATCATTACATACTTAGGAGAAATGGCATGAAGCAATATGTCCTTTTACTAGATAAATGTTCCATATCTCCAGCTTGTGTTACTACAAACGTTCCATATGGTGCTGTTGAAGCTTGAGCTCATAATAATAAGGCAACCCATATTTTCGTGTGCAGGAGAAATACCTAAATAAAAAAAACTTTTGAATGGCTCAGTCATGCGTTTTTTAACTAACACAAAAATGAAAAGAAAGTAAGCAAGAAAAGCTGAAAATAATACTGCTTTTTTTCTTCCCCTCTCATAGTCCAACGACTGAGGTTGGAGAAAATATGAGGAATTGCAATGATTTTTTTTCGCACACTCTTCGCTTGAGCAGTAGCAACAGTTCGTTTTCCATATATCTGGTATTACTTAAGTATACACATTTAATGTGAAGTTAAGATATGCTAATATCTTTAATATTATGTATGCAAACGAAGTAGAGTAGCGACGTAAGCTAAAGAAAAAGATGGCTCATCAAGTTTCTTAAGCTTTCATTGTTGGAGTGTGAGTTTACTATGCATATTATGAATCTCTTCGATATAACATTCTCTCATTGTATGGTTATATATGTGATGATGCGTTTTGACTTTGATCTAAATACGTTTACATATTCATATGATGGTATATGCATATATACTTCTGTGAAACATAATGTCGTTATTTTTTTACTCTGACTAAGTTTCCCTATCTTTCAAGTCATAATGCAGAGTTGAATGGTAATGGACCTTTCCAGTTTTTTCGCTGTTTAAAGTAAGTGCAGTTTCAGAAAACGAAACTTAGTTGGTAGCTGAGATTAAAACACTTTTTTGAAAAAAAAAATGTCTACTCTAAGTTTTTTTTGGATTTCTTGTGTAATCTTTCTTATGTATCTAACTACTCCTGCTTTCCTCATTTCTTGCCGTATCCTGAAACAAGCAGCTAGTTACTTTTGACTGATGTCAGTTGCCTTTAAAATATGGATATTCTTACTCTAATTCTGAAATTTTATAGATGTACATGTATTTCAAAGAGGGTTGAAGTTGTAAATGTTCTCATGAACAAACTTGCGTGCTAGTGAAATGCAGAATATGTTCAGTGATGATACTTTTCTGAGGCAAGAGTTGCGTACGTAAGCATTTTTAAATAATTTGGTAATGCCTCATCAAGAAATCATGATTCTGTCATCAGCAACATTAAAAGCTTTAGTGTGTAATAGCTAAGTCAGAATGTAAATTTTTCTCCAGCGCAGTAAAATCCAGTTTTTGGAGGGATTAAATTTTTAATTGCGTAATTGAGAAGAATTTTTATTGTCGAATAAACACAAGAAAACGGAAAAGGAACTCATTCATTCTGCATACTATTATTAATAGCATAATACACATAGGCATAGTTGGTCATCCCTAACACACACAGAAAATTATAAACAAAAATTTTTTATGTCCCAACTGTGTTGTTTTGTTACAAAATACGTTAACAACTGCTTGCATGAGTAAACATACTGAAAATAACTTAATAAGCGGTGGTGCCTACGTGTTTGTAAAGATCAAATTTAAATATATAACTGTAAAACATTAATAGCTCGTAGCGAGTTGAGTCTTTTTCACGATCTTTGACTACATTGCAAGGTAGTTTGATGAATGAAATTTTGTATTGGCACTTTCAACAAGTACCTGGAATTTGTCACTTGTCACTTCCTAATTCCTGTTTTAATTACTAAAGCATTTATGTCAGTTGCTTCTTTAAACCCATCACAGTGTAAATTACATTTACATCTACTACTTGGCACGTTCCCGACATTCCATGAAAAAAATCCTCAGACAAGGTTTAGGCTGTTGTAGATTTCCTTTATTTGCCTCTCATAATACAAATTTTTATTCATTTGAAATGTTTCCACATGGCTGGAAAAACAGATTAAAGCTTGAAACTTAAAAAACAATTGGAAGATGTGGGAAACCTGGTAGCTTTGGAATCAAACCCACGACGATATTGCTTCTTAAAATGCTTTATGTGGGTTGATTATATATATTGTATGAACAAAGCGGAGTATGAATCTCGAAGCTGGTAATCGCAAAAAATGGAAGAAAATCATATTATAACTAAAACCTACATAGTCATTATAACCATGTATTTAATTACAATCACCTACACCATTTACACCAAACCCACGATAAGAACAAAGATAAGGTAATTGTAGAACTTTGGTTTGTAAGCAATATAAATCTTAAACATAGTTATTAGAACACGAGGAGAAAGTTTTGGTTAATGAAATATGCTTACACGCAAGTTTGCATAAAAATGCATGTATGTGTGTGTGTTCTTGTAAGTATATTTATACACCTAGCTATGTTGTGGTTGGACTTCAGAAGGGTTTTAAAAGGACAAATCTCGCAACTGCCGACTTTAATATGCATGTATGAAGGTAAAAGAAAGCAGTGCAGGGTGGAGTACGGAAGAACTTCTGGTTGAACTTGGTTATTACAAAAGATTTCATTTTTTGCGCACTGTTTAGAATAATATGTTAGGAGCGTGGTTCAGTGCACTTTGTGAAGACTTTTTAAAAAGAGCCTGGAGAAGGTAAATGTTGATTAAAACAAAGTAATATTAAATTTTACTTTTATATTAAGGTGAATTTAAGAGTTTGTAAATTGTATTACATGTATAACCGCATCACATGAAATGTTTTCAAGAAATGGGAAGAAACTAGTGATATTGTGTCCTGTATGTACTGTGTGTTTTAGCGTCTTAAATCAGAGGGCGGCGAATACCGTGCAAGAGCGTCGATCTACCCTTACCTTTTATTTTCTTTATTCCCTAAATTCTCATTAGGCGTGTCTTCAAATGACGGGAAAGCCCATAGAAACACGAAAATGACTTAATTGAATGGTTGCTTTTTTCGGGTGCAAACTTAAAACAGTGTAGAGGTTATCTACTACATATGTATGTGTGTAAGCAAATGCTCGATTTTTGATAACGTTTTCAAAGGTCTCTGTATAATAACATGGTAGACGTAAATCCAGATATGAATCAAAACTCATGCTTTGGCGTGTTACTTCGTTATTGCTTGTGATAGAAACGTGTGTATAAATTTACCTGCCATCATACATGTCACAATCAAATGTTCACCCTGGAACAGTAATCATTACCAAGGAGCAATATGCATATTTTTTCTAGGTTTTTGGAGAATATTAATACTACCTGTCTACATATTAGATACTTATACCTATGTAGATTATGTGTGTATATTAGAGCCATATGCCTAACCTGACTGGAAACAATAATATTATTAATTCTCCTATGCATACATATGTACATGAGTAGGTATCGTGGAACATTTGTTGGCTTCACGAACGAACACAGATTTCAGGTGGGCTGTCTCTTTCCAAAGTAATGGCAGTGATTTTCATGAAAAAATATTAAGCTGAATTTGATCCTATATCAGTAACAGCTTACAAGTGACGAATAAAGATCATTTTGCCGCTATCTTTGTAATTCATTGCTTGTATTTCCGGACTAAACGCGTCATTATTTTCTCTTTGCTAACATGCAATGGTTTTTTCATTGCCCGAGTCAACTGTTTTTTATAAATATAGTGGTCAGTAGTATTTACCACGTATATGTTGTAAGTTATATATAAAAATCTCGCGTTATTTGTAAGCAGCCATGTCAATATGGGTATTTTCCTACATGTATTTTTTTGTTCTGTAATCCACATACAAATTCGTGTTTTCTGTTTGTACTACTTTATCACATGTTTAAGTGCAATACCAACATTTCCTAAGTTTATAATTTCTTGTGCGTTTTCTGTGTTGATTAAAATGTGTTATGCCATGAATCATGATTTATACGATCACACACTTGGTATTCTGGATGTTATTGGATATCGGCACTTTATGTTACAGAAATCATTTAAGTAGCTGGCTGTACTTACTCGTATACTCGACAAAAATAAAAATATACATCTTTTAACTTTCTCCCTCTGATTGTACGTTTATTTAGTACTGCATAGGTATTTCCATTGAAATATAAAATTGAATTCGTTGTGATACATTTATTAAGTTTACACCACATTTAACATATTTTGCAACAATATGTTGCATATTGCACAGCCATTAAATATTAGTATGTGTATATAAACTTAAATTAAAGAGTAAATAATTTGGAAGGAAAGTAATCTAGGTTTCTATATTAGTAACTCGCAACTTGAAGCAGTGTCGAAGAAAGTGACAGTACAAAATGCATCCGAATCGTCGGTGAAACCAGTCACAGTGTCTGAGAACCCCCGAAAGTATTGCTACCGAGTAAGCAAAAGGCTGCAAGACTCAAGATGTGATTTTTATCAATGGAGAACATCATTGTTTCATGACAAGTGGTGTGCAACCAATAAGTTTGTAGCTCAATCTTGCGTGCAATTGGGTTTGATTGCAGTCTTCTCATATTATTTCAAGCAGCTACACATGTGTTTTTACCGTCTACATGTCTACAATATCAATGAAGTGCTACTCAACTTTCTTTCTATATTTTTCCAAGCGTTTAGTCAATTTTGTTTTCTCCTTTCCCTCTAGATTCATTCTATATTTTTTTCATAGAATGTTGTAGCTGGAATCGTAATAAAAGTGAAGGGGAAACCAGAGCAAGGAAGCTAGCATGCTTGATGATATGAAACAACAGATAATATATGTGATATGAATGCATCATCGTGCGTGTCAAAAAAGCGAAGCTGTTGGCCAGCTGCATTATTATTGCGTTACCATTTTATGATTCGCTCATTTGCTGTATACTTAATAATTATCGTAGGCAGTTTTTTATTTACAAAACGTGTCTTGATGGGCACAAATTATGAAATGCTTTTTGATGCCATATGTATATATGTATTGATAATACATACTGGGTTGTGAAGGTACTATAATGAACTCAAGAGTTATTCAGGATGCTTTCTCTGACTAACAAAGAAACGTAATGATCACTGGCCTTTGTGATACGAGAGTCAGTGTAAGTGGCATTGTACATTGCGTTGATAAAAAACTTCACATACATTCCTTCTATTTTGCACCATTCTTGTCATCGCCCCATCAGCCAAGCACACCGACTTTGTATGCATTCCATGGTTTCTTTAAACAGAATAAAAAAATTGTTAAAAATCATCTCCCCCGTTTTTGTCACCAGCTAAAGAGAAATAAACGAAGGGGTGGATTGATATGCATATGGAGAAATGAAGTTTGACAATGAGCACACGGTAAAATTGTGTAGAGGCCGAAAATATTTCCCTTATGAAGCTATTTACTACAGTTTCACTTTATATAGCGGGTACAGAGTACTTGATATGTAAGAGACGAGGGATAAAGAAGATTGGAAATTTAAAAAATCCAGATCGTAAATCAACCATAGTAACAACGCAGACATGTAGTTGACACTTGATTCCATGCAAAGCAAATTCCTTTCCTCTATCAATAAGTTGCCAATATTAAATCATGTTTGTGCAGACTAAAGAAGCTTGTAGGTCGACGAGGAGCGAAAGAATGGGAAGAAATAAGGAATATAACTAGTTTTCTTCATGTACATACCAGAGACCTATAAAAATCAGCATTTCCTTTTTCCATCCACCTTTCTCCTTACTTTTGATACTACCGTCATGCCATACACACATACAATATAATGTTTTTTACTCCTGTAAAAACTTCAGTATGCTTCTAAACTATAAAAAATCATAGGGTGACACGGAATTCGGTTTTCATATTACATAAAAAAGCGTACATTATGCATGTAGGCTGTATAATGTATGTATATTCGGTTTTGGTTACTTTTCTTTTTGATACGCATATAAAAGAGTAAGTGGTGTCGTTTAAGCCGTTGTCCCATTCTTTAGTGCTGTCTCTGTGGTGGAGTTGAATGACAGAATTAAAACATGAATATAACACATACCGTCATCATACTGCCATGAGTTGGCTTAGACAAACAATCTGCTGCCATTCTTCCTTTTCCACCCTTCTTCATACAATTCCCATTATTGAAAAAACACGCCAATAGAATTGTGAGTTACGGCTTATTGTTGGCAATACGAAAACTATGGCATGCTTCAATACCAATATAAATGCCATATATGTAACCTAAAGTATTTGTAAGTCATACTTTCTACAGTTATTTTTGTAACACCCATTATGTGTTTTATGTTATCATGACTTGTAGTCAATTGGAATTCCTTTGTTTCCCACTAAACGTCTACATGCCTTGAACTTTAAACAGTGGATTCCTCGTGAAGACAATCTAAACGTAACAGTAAGCGGACATGTATTGTTATGAAAGTTGCTCCATGTGTGCAAACGTAAAAATTATTTGATGTCTACTGTACAAAAAATCAAGCTGTGTGCATTAGTTGGTGTGGTGATTATGATGATGACATGTTGTATCATACTATATCGGCACTTCAGCAGTGGCAGGCACAAGGCAGGTGGCAAAATAGGCTTTGACTTTATTCCTCAGCGGTATTCCCCTAACGTACATTAACATGTGCAGCCCGGTTTCGCATATATTTAATAAACTATCATCGCGACTGAAGTGTCTTGTAAAATTTCTCATCAGTCTGCATCTGTCATCATCATCGTCATCAACAGCAGACTTGTCTGTCCTCAACTTTGCCATTTCATAATAAATTGTCATTTTGTGGGGGAAAACTCCACTGGAAAATTGCCTCTTGTCGTGGGAGCAGCAAAAGCTTGCTTGACAACAGGAGTTTTTGTGTCTATCTACTTAACTCGTTTTGCAACTTTGATTACGAGAATAGTGAGCATGATGAGCTAGAGCTTTTTTTTCTGTCTCGCATCACATTTTCCAACTTAGGTTGTAAGTCCCTCAGCAACGATATTTTCCATGGATAACAATATGGTGTAAGCCCACACACACGTGAACAAACTCTTAGTTGAAAGTTTATATACTCCCGAGAAAAGCTGTTATAGCTGATAATGTAGGAAATGAATAAGGAAATTATTCATTATATAGATTTAAATTGAGCGTAGTCGTGAAAAAACAGACCTGTAGTTATCTAGTTATTCGTTCCAATAACCATGAGTTCCCATTAAAAGCAATATCACACAAAGTACGTATACATTAGAGTGGTAACATAGAACAAATTTGTTCATGATATAATATTGTGTTATGCTTATATTATATTGTTGAAAGCTCAATCCGAGCTTTCTCATTTTTACGGTAAATTATCGTGATTGAAAAGGAAAATAAATAAAGTTTATAAATTGCTTCCCTTTCATGCTAATAAACGAAAAAAAACCAATGACTAATAAGTTCAAAATGTTGTAAGTTCACAATGGAATTGAAATCTAAACTTTAGTGCTATTTGTATTGTTTCAGTAATGAACCTCTTGGAGAAGCAGCACTTGTTTTTTTTTGTATAAAAATAATGGTCATTAGGGATTTTAAAAGAAATAATTGAAGAAAGGATTGTATGTTACACATAGCTCTACAGGAAACACATTTAGTCTAAATTGGAATGCTGAAGCTTTTAACAAAACTAAATTGTCAACAAGGGCATCTCCAGCCTGTTCGCTTCCTATTAGTTATATTATTACGATAAAAGGATTAAAAAACAAGGCATTTAGAAATTAAGGATGAGACAAAATATTTTTGTAAAAAACCAACTTTCTCCCCTTTTTCAAAGCACAGTTTTTAAAGCACTGTCATTATAAAATCATCTATAAGTCATACGCATCTATTTTTAAAGTGTTTTGCTAATTCTTCTGCGATGATTACAGATAATTAATGGTAATGATTCAGCTAAATTTTGGTGACGCAAGAAGGGAGAAAGCTGAATAAAGAAATTGTAATGGTGATAGTTAGTCATGCCAACATAAAATTGAAATAAAAACTGAACAAAATAATACGCTGGAGTGTTTAGCTATGCTCGTAATTATAAATTATTTTAACGAAATTAAATACTCATTTAAAGATTATTGCGCAAGGGAAAGGCAAACGTTGTTTTCAAATTTTGAGTGATCATTAATTTTTTCCGTAAACACAATACAGCTTTGTGTGTGAGTTGTTAAAAGAAAGGGAAACACTTTGGTATTCAGAGTTCACTCACGGTCGAAAGAGGAAAAACAGAAACCCTTCGTTGCCTTCAAAGCTTTTTTCACCAGCTTTTTGGTTTGCGTGCTTTCTAACTACTTATGGATGAAAGGGTATGTTCTAGATCGACGCTTATTGCATTTAAACGAGATGACGGGAAAGCGGAATATTTGGTATTTTCCCCTTTTTGCGTCAATTCTATGGAATAAATTTACGTCAACGTTTATTGAAAAAACGACAAAATAAAAGAGAAACAAGGAGTAAAAAGGAAAGTGTCAAGTATCTTTGGAATGATGGAGCAAGTATAAAAATATCATGTAAGTGCACCAGCTTCCAAAGTACAGTTGTTACTCATTTAATTTAATATGGGCCGTTCCTTATACAGTGTAAAATGGTTTGATGTTCAAAGTATGCGTTTGACTCCCATTTTACTTTAATAATACAGTTTGTTGCATGTACGCATAGCTCCTGTAACTATCATAGGGCAAAGAAGCTGCTGCGTCCAGAATAATAATAAAAATCTTATCGTACAAAATCTTTAAGTGGTTCTTAGTACTTAATTCAGCCATATTATCGCCTGCCCTATCGTACACGTGAGAAACAAACGGATTTTATGAATGCCCACATGTATAAATATGCCTGTTAAGTAGTGCAGCTGCTCTCAGCTCTCATAACATCAAATTATTCATTTCTATCAAAGCTTTTTTTCAGTGAAAATTGCAAACTTCAAACTTGATTGAGGCATTGATGCTACCGCCAATATGGGATGCTCTCTCAGTTTGACCTACAAATTGTAAATTGGCTGATAGCTTGTAAACCTACTAGTCTTAAGGGGATTTCCAAAGAATTACTTGTAAGCAAGTAGAAAAGTGGAAGTTTTTTTTGGGTGAAGTTGTTTCAACAACATTAAGGTTTTTAGGAAGTGATGCAATGCCTGGGAGTTGTATGTATGTAGGTGGGGAAAGTACCTACTTCAGTAGTCAAAAGAATCAGCACAAAATGCCGAATACTTGAAGCACCTCCATAAAACACAGATACATGATATATTGAACTTGTCTAATAAACCTAGCTATGTCCTGTGTTGATGTTAAATTATGTTGAACTTTGACTCAAGCTCCAATATCTGTTTTGTAGGTGACTCTTCATTTATTTTACTGGCCTGTCTAATACAAACGAAAATATTTTATTTTTCTGCCCGCTCAAACTGTATCACTCCAGCCAATTAATTACTATTTTCAACATTACGCATAAAGATTCCTACAACTTCTTTGACGATATTTTTTTCAAAGGTAATTGATTAGTAGCAATGACTAATGCTAATTACATCTCATGTATAGAATGCATTGGTTTGAATCATAATTTATTTATAATTTTCTTTCGTATTTATAAGATTGCAAAAACAAGTCCGACAATGCTCTAAATTTTGGATTGCTTAAATTTCTCCAAGATAACAATGACTTATTCGTTATCCCATCAAATCAAGATCAACAGCACATTCATAGAAAAGTAATGTGGTAACTAAACTTGACACCAACTTGTAACGTAACTATGAAGGTTATATAGTATTCAAGGTATATCAGTGGTGCCTGATAGAGAATGCGTGCAGAAGGAAAAAATGTCCATAATTTCCACAGTTTTTTTTGCCCTACTCGTTCCCCTTATGTAAGGAGTTTGCAACTACTTTTATTTGTATGGTGAATGTGCGTTGGAATTTATCTTACAGAGAAAGTTTTAGCTCAGAGTGTTTCATTTCACAGTAGTATTAACACTACTGGTAACCACTCATCTTGCCAGTCTCTTTTTGTTTTCTTTCAGTCATATAAAATGTTGTGTAGCATTGCATTCTAAGAGAGTGTGTAAATATGTGTCTTACTTCTGTTCCTGTCCTTGATACTACCTATTTCCCATTTTATGTTTGTATGATGTATATATATATATACACGAAATGCAATTCAGTGGTTGGTTGTAGTCAACAACATCCCCGACATAAAAGTTTTTGCTTCAGTTGTAAAATTCTATGTTACTCAGCTATGGCATACTAACCATAATACCGCTAGCATTACAAATCTTTAATGTTTTATGGTGTCACTGCT